>CAUYRH010096189.1:0-30718 GCA_963574655.1 Perodicticus potto
TACCCTTGCAATATGCTCCATAGGTGTGGTCCCACCATTTACCCTCCCTCTATCAAACCTCTCCCCTCCCCTTACTTCCCACTTCATTTCTCTCCTTCATCCTGGGCTATAGTTCATAAGAAAGTGTGAGTAAATATAAATTGGTTTCATAGAAGTTCTGAGTACATTGGATAATTTTTCTTCCATTCTTGAGATACTTTACTTATGAGAATATATTCCAGGTCCATCCATGTAAACATAAAAGAGACAAAGTCTCCATCTTTTTTAAGGCTGCATAGTATTCCATGGTATACCTATATCACAATTTATTAATCCGTTCATGGGTTGGGGGGCACTTGGGCTTCTTCCACGACTTGGCTATTATGAATTGAGCTACAATGAATAATCTGGGTGCAAATATCTTTTTTGCAAAGTGATTTTTGGTCTTTTGGATGTTAGTATCCAATTCCTAGTAGAGGAATTGCAGGATCCAACAGCAGATCTATTTTTAGATCCCTGAGTGTTCTCCAAACTTCTTTCCAAAAGGAACGTATTAGCTTGCATTACCACCAGCAGTGCAACAGTGTTCCCTTTTCTCCACATCCATGCCAACATCTGTAGTTTTGGGATTTTATTTGTGGGCTACTGTTACTGGAGTTAGATGGTATCTCAAAGTGGTTTTGATTTGCATTTCTCTGATAATTAAAGATGATGAGCAGTTTTTCATACACATGTCTTCTTCAGAGAAGCTTCTGTTCAAGTCTAAGCTCTCTATAAAGAGAACAATGAAACTCTGAGAAAAGAAATAGCTGAAAATGTCAACAAATGGAAAATCATACCATGCTCATGGCTGGGAAGAATCAACGTTGTTAAAATGTCCAGACTACCCAAAGCAATCTACAGATTTAATGCAACACCTCTGTCATACTTTAAAGATCAGGAAAAACTAGTACTTCATTTTATATGGAAACAGAAAAAACCTTGACTAGCTAAGACATTACTCAGAAATAAAAACAAATCAGGTGGAGTCACACTATCAGACTTCAGACTGTACTGTAAATCTATAGTGATCAAAACAGCATAGTATTGGCACAAAAATAGAGAGGTAGATGTATGGAACAGAATTGAGAACCAAGAGATGAATCCAGACACTCATCATCAGTTGATCTTTGATAAGCCTATCTAAAATATAAATTGGGGGAAAGACTCCCTATTTAACAAATGGTGCTGGGCGAACTGTCTGGTGACTTGTAGAAGACTGAAACTGGACCCACACCTTTCACCTCTAACAAAAATTGACTCTCACTAGATAAGAGACTAAACTTAAGATATGAAACCATAAAGATTCTTGGAGAGAGTGCAGGGGAAACACTTGAAGAAATTGGCCTGGGAGAAAACTTTATGAGGAAGACCCCCCAGGGCAATTGAAGCAATATCAAAAATACATTACTGGGATCTGATCAAACTAAAAAGCTTCTACACGGCCAAGAACACAGTAATTAAAGCAAGTACACTACCCTCAGAATGGGAAAGGATATTTGCAGGTTACGTTTCTGACAAAGGTCTGATAACCAGAATCCACAGAGAACTCAAACTTATTAATAAGAAAAGAACATGAAACCAGTGCATTGTACCTATCCCATGATTGCATTAATGTACACAGCTAAGATTTAATAAAAAAGAAAAAAAAAGATATATGAACACTGGGTTTTCAAACACACACACAAAAATAAGAAAATAACAAGTGATCCCATTTTACTATGGGCATGATTTTTCCTCTTAAGACTGCTTTTGCTTTATCTCAAAATTTATCTCTTTGATAACATGTGACTTCATTTCTTCATTGTTGTTATGTTTGAGGAATTTAACAGTTTCCTCTTTTATCTCTTCCTGAACTCAACTATCATTTAGCATAAGGTTGTTTAATTTCCAAGTCTTTATGTGGGATGAACGTTTTTGTTGGAGTTGAGTTCCACCTTCATTGCCTTGTGGTCTGAGAAGATACAAGGTATAATTTCTATTCTTTTAATTTTGCTGTTTAATCTGTGTCCTGGAATGTGGTTGATTTTGGTGTGCGTACCATGGAATGACAAGAAAAATATATATTCCTTAGTTTTGGGATGGTGTGTTCTGTATATGTCTATTAATTCCATTTGTTCTAGGGTTGTATTTAAGTCCTTTGTATCTTTGTTTAGTTTCTGTTTAGAAGATCTGTTTAGTTCTGTCAGAGGGGTGTTAAAGTCCCCAACTTTTATGGTGTTATGAGATATTTTATTGCTCAGACCCATCAAGGTCTGTTTCATAAATCTGGGAGCATTTAAGTTGGGTGCATAACATGACATACAATCCTGGTTGGGAGCAGTGGCTCAAGTTTGTAATCCTTGCACTCTGAGAGGCCTAGGTGGGTGGATTGCCTGAGCTCACTGGTTCAAGATCAGTCTGAGCAAGAGTGAAACCCTGTCTCTAAAAATAACTGGATGTTGTAGTAGGCACCTGCAGTTTCAGCTACTCAGGAGGCTGAGGCAAAAGAATCACTTGAACCCAAGAGTTTGAGGCTGCTGTGAGCTGTGATGCCATGGCACTCTACTCAGGGCAACAAAAGTGAGACTCTGTCTCAAAAAAAAAAAAAAAAAAAAAAAAAAAGGAATACACAATCCCTATTCAATAAATGGTGCTGGGAGAACTGGATAATCACATGTAAGACTGAAACTGAACCCACACCTCTCATCACTTACAAAAATTGATTCAAGATATATAAAAGTGGGCTGGACACAGTGACTCACACCTATAATACCAGCACTTGGAGGTTGAGGCAGGTGGATTGCCTGAACTCACTGGCTAGAGACCAGCCTGAGACAGTGAGACCTTACCTCTAAAAATAATCAGGTGTTGTGGTAGGCACTTATAGTTCTAGCTACTCAGGAGGCTGAGGCAAAAGAATCACTTAAGCCCGGGAGTTTGAGGTTGCTGTGAGTTATGATGGAATTCTACCAAGAGTGACAAAGTGAGACTCTGTCTCAAAACAAACAAAAAACCCCCTGAAAGATAAAAGATTAAAACCTAAGGCACGAAACAATAAAAATCCTTGAAGAAAGTGTGGGGAAAACACTTGAAGATATCAGCTAGGGTAAGATTTTATGAAAAAGACTTCCATGGCAATTGCAAAAAAAAAACAAAAATAAACAAATGAGATTCAATTAAATTCAAAAGCTTCTGTGCAGTTAAGGAAACAAGAACCAAAGCAAATAAATAACCTTCAGAATGGGAAAAGGTATTTGCATATTATGAATCAGACAAAAGCTTGATAACAAAAGCTTGGAGAACTTTAATCAACAGAAAAGATCCAACAATCCCATATATCACTAAAGAAGACAGATGAATGGCTAACAAATATACGAAAAAATACTCATCATCCCTAATCATCAGAGAAATGCAAATCAAAACTACCCTGAGATATCATCTAACCCCAGTGAGAATGGCACACATCACAAAGTCTCAAAGCTGCAGATGCTGGTATGGATGTGGACAAAAGGGAACACTTTTACATTGCTGGTGAGACTGAAAAATAATACAACCTTTTTGGAAGGAAGTATGCAAAATTTTCAAAGAACTCAAATTAGACAAGAACTCCAATGAGACCTCCCATTTGATCCTGCAATCACATTACTAAGCATTTACTCAGAAGAAAAAAAATTATTTTATCATAAGGACATTTTCACTAAACTATTTATTGCAGTTCAATTTACAGCTGCCAAACTGTGCAAACAGACTAAATGCCCACCAAGCCAGGAATGGATTAACAAACTGTGGTATATGTATACCATGAAATACTATTCAGCCACTAAAAAAGAGAGAGAATTTACATCTTTTGTATTAACTTGGATAGAGGTAGAACACATTCTTCTTAGTAAAGCAACACAAGAATGGAGAAGCAAGAACCTAATGTACTCAATTCTAACATGAAGGCAGTAGATGAGCTAATACAAAGTGTATGGTGTATGGCACACCTCTTGGGGGTGGGACACAATTATAAGAGGGACTTAATCTTACAAATGCAATCAGTATAACCTAATTCTTTGTACTCTAAAAGAATCTCAAACAAAAAATAATAATTTTTTTTTAAATCATATATTTATCTCCAACTTCACCTTGTAAGATTTGATAAAAGGGAACTTCTTTTAGGGATAAGAAATTTTTATAAACACTGAAAAATCATTTTATTTCAAAATTATATCAAAACATTTATCAACATTTAACTAATCCATACTTTTAGAAACAAAATAAGGGGATTTATCACAAACTTTAAAAAAACATTGTTCACATTGTGTCCTAATCAGAAGAAAGAATTATAAAATATTTATTCTCTGATTCTAACATTTCTGAATGTCATTACAAATGAGAAATGTAATTTATTTCAAATTAAAATAAAAATTCATTAAATACTCTTATGTATGTAGCTATCAATTCAAAGTTTTGTTTATTTTAACCAAACTAGCTATTTAGGTTATTTTCATTTTATTATTTTCATTGTTTCTTTATTTTGATGGAATAACCTGTTGTGGTGAATAATTTCTTTATGTTAATGTAGAGGTTAATGATTATAAATACTTGTAACTATTTCTGAAAGTTTTTTTTTAATTCAGATGAGATGAAAGTTCTCTTTTCCTTCAAGGGAATATTTTAGACTTCAATAATGAGATAAAGTGAGTAATTACACTATTTAGAGCAATTTAGGTAACTTTTTTCATGATGTGTTGAATTTTAATCAGAGGAATAATTTTTACCTTTTGGATCACTGATCCTTCATAAATCTAATAATATATATATATTTCTGTGTGTGTACACAAGTATGTAGAGGGCCCAGGGCCCAGGCTCAAAACTGGCAAAAGTCAAATACAAATACACCTCACATGGCAATTAATGTGTTAAACTATTTAGCAGGAAAATGTATTCATGTTAGGTCTATATATCCACATCTACAATTCCATTTCTATATGGCTGAGTAACAGCTCATCATTTTGCTTTTTATTTTTATTTAATTTTTTTTTCAAAATATGACAATGGTATAAAAGGTTTGGTTACATGGATTGTTTTTGTGCAACCCCACTATTTGGTATTTGCCCAAAGGAAAAAGAAATCATTTTATCTAAAAGACATGTACACTCAAAGGTTTATTACAGCCCATTGTTTAGAAGTGTCTAATTTATTTAACTTGAGAGGAACTAATTTTTTAATAGGGAAGAAGATCACATACTAGAGTATGTTTTCTTTGGGAAGAGAGGAAAGATTTCTTAAATTATAAGGTTAAATTTTTAAGTAAGACCTACGCTAGTGTGTCTAGTTTGCTTTGCTTTGTTTCATTTTGTTGAGAGTTTTATCACTGTTGATCCCCTGAGAAAATTTGATTACCATAAAATCACAAGGAAAATGGAGGGTTATTAATGAGGTATTGTCTTATCAGCTCTAACAGAACTCATATAATAATATTAGTTATGTGGAAATAAACCAATGGGAAATACCAAACTTAATTGCTGCTGAGTCCATGACTAGCTAATCATGGTACATTTAATCAGTAACGAGGAGAGTTACCTTAGGTTTCACAGAGCTTATGAGATGAATGTAAACCAAGTGAACCCATATTGCAGCTTAGCTATGAGTGTTATTCAGGGATGTGGAATTTAATCTGGAAATCGTCAAGTGTTTTAAATTACGTCTGGTTTTGCACATTTAAGAAACAACTGAAGTATTAAATCTGAGCATGTTATCCAGATTTTGAGGAGATAAGCTCATGTTCAGACTATCAGGGTCTCAATGTCAGTGACCTACACGATAGTGACCCAATCTTGTGGGAAGAAAACATCCCTATGTTAATTATTTAAGTTTTAACTTGACATGACTTTAAAGAAAATATCTTTGTTCTGTTTGTATTAGTTTGCTATTGTTGGCCTCCCGAATTGCCATAAACACAAAGGTTTAAGACGAAACAAAGTTAATCTTTTATAGTTGTAGAGTTAAAGATGTTTGAATGGCTGTGTTTCTTCTGGAGACTTAAGGGGAAATCTATTGTCTTGCTTTTTCTAGTTTCTAAAAGCCACCAACATTATGTGGCTAATGGTATCTTCCTTCATCTTCAAAACACGTTACTCCAGCATCTGGTTTCACTGTCAGTCACTTCTCAGTTTTCAAAGTTTGATCCACTTGCCTCTTTTATATTTACATTATGACTCTTGTGATTTCATTGGGCTCACATGGATAACGCAGAATTATCTCTCCATTTGAAGATCCTTAACTTAATCACAGCTGGAAAGTCCCTTTTACCATATTTACTTACTATACCACAGTAACATACTCACTGGTTCTCAGGAATAGAACATGGACTTTGTTTAGTGTGGTAGGTAGCATGATTCTGTCTACAATGATGCTTAATGCTTAACAGATAATTTCCATGGAAAAAAGGATCTCAATAACCATACTTATGTATCTCAATGCTTATGAGATGTACATGTGGGGGTTTCTTACCCCACAATTTAAGCCACTTATTGTAATTTATATTAAATAGATTTCCCAAAGTACTTAAGATCTCAACAATAATATATAGTTAACTGAACTACTATAAAAGGTGCTAGTAGATCAACAATGTTAGTTGCTTTTACAGAATATTATCTTTAGCAATTTTTGCTTTTGATTTTAATTGTCTATTTTTTGGTATTTGCATTCATTATTTTAATATGCATTAGGAATTCCTTACCGTGGGACAATTACTATCTAAAATGAATGGTATAATACATATTCTTTATGGCTAAGAAAAGTGTAATGTTTTGGAGAGGGAGAATTTCCCTACATGTGAGCTCAAATACTCAGATAAATACCATCATAAATCATTAGACAATAAGAAAGCTCAAAGGAAGTGTCTAGTAAGTGAAGAATGAACAGCACAAAAAGTCCCTATGAAAGTTCACATAAAAGAGAAATTTGTTGATAAGAGGTGTTTATAAAACTTGTGTGGTGTCGGGTAGGGATCTGGTTGACTTCTGGGCATGGCAGGACAGAGAAGATCTGATTGGGTGTGGGAGCAAAAAGATGTTGCAGGTGCAGCTAAAGGCAGGGAGGAACAGGTGATGTTAGTGGGAAATTAGGCTCCCTTGAAATGAACAGGATGGTTCTAAATAATGTTGAGAAATAAAGTGAAAATAATATGTTTAGGCTAGATTGGAAGATATCTTGAAGGACAAATGCGGGCTTTTAGATATTACCATTTAAAGGGCCAAAATACACAGATGAAAGGAAGATATGGTAGTGGGAAAAGCAGTAAACTAGAAGTTAGTTAGACCCTTTGGATTTTGCCCCATGAATGTGCCTGACGTATCTAGCTGTGGCTTGTGTTTTTCCTGTCTCATTATTTTTGGTGAAAAACAAAACAAAGCAAAACAAAATGTGCCCATTCTATTTTCATATTGCTCTGAGGGTGACCTGAGAATGTATGTGTTAAAAATGTTTTACAACTGTAAAGCAGCATAAAATGAACTGTCTTGCTAAAGTGTTAAGTAGATGAATGCCCTAACATAAGAAAATGCTTTATTTGTTCCAAAAGTTGTTGAAAGAGATGCATTTTCGGTTAAAAGAATCATCTATCAGCCCTAAACAAAATGTGAAAAAATATATAATAATAAAAAGGTGGGGAGGGAAGTTCATTTAATTTTTCCTTCTTATAATATTTTGAAAACAATTTTATCCTTAAATTTGGAGAAACAGGTAAATAAACAGAAAGGATTAAGGTATTCTATCTAAAGAACCAGACTTTTACAGTGAGTTCTCATGATTTGATTCAGGTCTCATGAAGTTGATACGCTCATTCACAACAATTTAATAACGAATATGCATGCTTTAAAAAATCTTCAGTTCTCTATTTTGTCTCTTCCATTCTTCATTAAAAAGGATAGTGAAGAATAGACTCAAATATATGCAAACATCAATTGATGTCTGTTACATTCACTAGTTTCTAGAGGTAACATTTTGAGTTTGTGCCTATTAAATTTATAGTGCCACTCTCGTGAGAAGTCTTGAGTGAAAATGTTTCTTCATTAAGAAAAGGAATGGGATCAGCACATTGGAATGTAAATTTCATGGGCACAAGGGTTTCCTTACAGAATTTTAATAGACCTTGACTTCATGGTTCTCTTAGTTTAAGAATTTACCAGACATCAACAATAGTTTCTGGCATTTCCCATAAGCCTATAAACAGGTAAGAAAATATTAACAAGGTAGAGGAGGCTGCGTTTGATTTAGGTTTTTGAAACAATCTAAAAAGTAATAATATTAAACTAGGCATGATTTAAACTTCTGAATGGAAAAAAGCACATTGAGGTTATAATTTTATTTATAGAGTATTTATGATTTTATTTCTTCCCCATCTCCACCTCATAACCAAGTGTAGCCACTGTTAGATTATAAACATGTGTCATAGCCCACTGTGGGAACAGGATTAAGAAATACTGTTTGCTTTAAGGTATTTTCTCACTTTGAGTTACTTTGTTTCTGTGATTGTTTGTTGGTGTAAAAAAATAAAAACTGAACATTTTGCGTGATTACTTTTGAAAGTATTTGTTGATCTTGATTTATGGATGAAACATGAAACATTTAACAAGGCAAGACATTTGATGCATTGTTATTATTAATTGTTATTATAAACATGGTAATAACAAAATAATAACTTTTGTGTAAATCTTCATACAAGCTAATTGACATAACAGATCAGTCACTGCACATTCCATAAAGCATAGTAGTGTACAATTATTTTTTTTTCAGGAGCTATCGATTTTTCTTTGGTATCTCTCTCTCTCTAAGGGCTAGCAGAGCAAGTGGAATCCAGGCAAATGATTTATCCTGAGGAATTCTTACAAAATAACTTAACAGGATAGAAAATCTGCATCTATTCCTCCTTTATGTATTTATACTCCATTTGATTTATTCACTTATCCAGTGTTGGACACTGGTTATGATTCCATATCTTGTCTATTATAAATAGTACTTCAGTAATCATGGGAGTCCAGGTATGTCTTTAACATACTGATTTCGGCTCGGCACCTGTAGCTCAGTGAGTAGGGCACCAGCCTCATCACTGAGGCTAGCGGGGTCAAGCCTAGCCCAGGCCTGCTAAACAACAATGACACCTGTAACCAAAAAATAGCCAGGCATTAAAAAAAAAAAAAAAATAGCCAGGCGTTGTGGAGGTTGCCTATAGTCCCAGCTACTTGGGAGGCTGAAGTAAGAGAATCACCTAAGTCCAAGAGTTTGAGGTTGCTGTGACCTGTGACACCAGAAAAAAAAAAAGAGAGAGAGAGAGAGAAAAGAAAAGAAAAAAACATACTGATTGCATTTCCTTTGGATATATATATACCCGGTGGTGGGATTGCTGTATCATACGTATGATGGTTCTACCTTTAACTTTTTGCGGAAACTTCATAATGTTGTCTATTAATTTACAACTGCATCAACAGCACACAGTGGTTTCCTTTTCTCCACATCTTATCAACACTTTTTTTTTTTGTTTGCCTATTTGATAAGAGTCACCTTAACTTGAGCAAGGGGTTATCTCATTGTAGTTTTGATTTGTATTTCCCTGATGATTAATAATTTTGAATACTTTTCCATGTACCTGTTGATCATTTCCATATGTTGTTTTGAGAAATGTCTATTTAGACATTTTATCCATTTTCTAATTTTCTTTTGCTATTGAGCTTTTTAAAGTCCTCACATATTCTTGATATTAACTCTGTGTCAGATATATAGTATGTAAATGTTTTCTCTCTTTCTGTAGGTTGTCTCTTCACTCTTAATTATTTCTTTTGCTGTGCAAAGACTTTCTAGTTTCATGTAATCCTACTTTGTGGTTTGTGCTTTTGAGGTCTTATATAAAAAAATCCTTGCCCAGCCCAATGTTACAAAAGCATTTTTTAAAATATTTTTTTCTAGTAGTTTAATATGTTCTGGTTTTGCATATCAATCTTTAATTCATTTTGAGTTGAAATTTCTGTATGGTGAGGAATATTGGTCTAGTCTCATTCTTTTGCATGAAAATCCATTTTTTCCTAGCACTATGTATTGAAGAAAATGTTTTTTCCCCAAAGGTGTTCTTGGCATCTTTATTGAAAATCAGTTGACTATAGGTGCATCAATTTATTTCTGGCATCTCTAGTCTGTTTCATTGTTGTTTGTGTCTGTTTTTAATGCCAGTTAAATGCTGTTATTGCTTATGATAGCTTTGTAGTATATGTTGAAGTCAAGTAGTGGGATGCTTCCATTGTTGGTTTTTTTCGTTCAGGATTGCCTTAGCTCTTCAGGATTTTCTGTGCTTCCATTTGAATTTTAAGATTTTTTTTTTTTTTTAATGTCTGGAAGAACGCCATTATTATTTAAATGGTGATTGCATTAATTCTGCAGATTTCTTTGGGTAATGTGTCCATTTTAACAATATTCATTCTTTCAATCCATGATCACTAGATAACTTTCCATTTATTTGTGACCTTTTCAATTCCCTCATCAATGTCTTATAATTTTCAGAATAGCACTCAATAACCATTTCCTTGGTTAAATTTATTTTTTGATATCTATTTTTTTGTGGCTCTTGCAAAAGGAATTATTCTTGACTTCCCTTTCCTATATTTCACTTTTAGCATATAGAAACACTACTGATTTTTTTGTATGTTTATTTTGTATCCTGCAACTTTATTGAATTGTTTTTTATTAGTTCTAACATTTTTAAGGAGTTTTAAGGTTCTGCCAAATAAGATCATGTCATCTGTAAAATGGAATAATTTAACTTCCTCCTTTCTAACTTAGATGACTTATATTTCTTTCTTAGGCTTACTTGCTCTGCCTAGGACTTCCAGCCCTATATAGGAGTGGCAAAAGTTGGCAATCCTCTCTGGTCCTTGAAGTTAGGAGAAAAAGCTTTCAGCTTTCCACCATTCACTCAGTGCAATGTGAGTAGTGAGTTTGTTATTTATGGCCTTTATTGTGTTGAAGTACATACTTTATCTAATTTGTTGAGAATTTTTATAGTGAAGATGTTGAATCTCGTCAAATGCTTCTTTTCATCTGTTGAAATGGTCACATGTTTTTTTATGTCATTCTGTTAATGTGATGTATTATATTTATTGATTTGCATGCCATTTGAAAGGAAGCCATACTCAGTTAAATATTTTAAGGAGGTTTATTCTGAGCCAAATTTGAGGACCAGAACTCAGAGGCACGAGAAGCCCAAGAAGCCTTGAGCAAGTGGACTCAAGTAGTGGGGTTACAGTTTGATTTTATACATTTTAAGGAGACAGGAATTGCACTTGAGGTCAATACATGGAAAACATACATTGGTTTAGTCCAAAAAGGAGGGATATCTGGAAGGGAGACACTGACAGGTTATAGATGGGTTTAAAGATTCATTAGCTGACAATTATCTGAAAGAGTTAGGCTTTATCTAAAAGACTAGACTCAGTGAAAAAGATGCTTAAGATAAAGGGTCTGTTAATTAGAGACAAATTACCAGAAAGACTCAAGACTCAAGTGGTTTGTTATATATATTAAAGACCTATAGTAGGTCTTGCATAGCCTTAAGCCTGATAGTGAGTCACAATGGCCATCTCTAAGAAGGGGAGAGGGTGTGATAAGGCATGTCTGATCTTCTTTCTCAAGGCTAACAATTCAACTTTAGGGATCTTCTTGGCCAAGTGGGGGTCCAGTCAGTCAGCCACTTAGGGGGAGCCTTAAGATTTTATTTTAGTTCACATGCATATGTTGCAATGTCCTCATACATCTGAGATGAATTTCATTTGATCATGGTGAATGATCTATTTAATGTGCTATTGTAATTGGTTTGCTAGTATTTTGTTGAAGATTGTTGCATTTATGTTTATCAGGGATATTGGCCTATATTTTTCTTTTTTTATTGTATCCTTATTTATAGCTTTGAAATCAAGATAATGCTGGCCTTATAAAATAGGTTTAGAAGTATTTGTCTTCAATTTTCTGGAATAATTTCAAGGAGAATTATATTAGTTATTTATTTGATAGAATTCAGCAGTGCAGACATCAGCACTAATGAATTTCATACCTTCTTATACTCTGATGTTACTATTTGATATCCTTTCATCTTATTTAGAATATTTCCTGTAGCATTTCTCATCAAGTAGTTCTAGTGATGATAAACCCCATCAGCTACATTATTCTAAGAAAATATTTCACTCCTCTTTCTTGAATATCAGATTTCCTGGGTATACTATTCTTGGTTGAGAGGGTTTCTTGTACGTGTGTTTTTGTTTATTTCTTTTGTTTTGTTTTTAGTGCTTTGAATATATCATTCAACTCTCATCTAGCCTGCATGATTTCTGTTGAAAAATCCTATAATAGATTTACAAGGAGTTCTTTTGCATGTAGCAAGTTGATTTTTCTCTTGCTGTTTCAAAACTTTGTCTTTGGTAGCTTGATTATAATGTGTCTCAGTGTGGGACTCTTCAGAATCATCTTATTTGGTGTCTTTTAAGCTTCCTGAATCTAAATGTGTTTTTCCTTCACTAGACTTGGGAAAACTTTAACCATTATATCTTTGAATAATCTTTCAGCATCATCTTTTTCTATTCTCTGTATGTTAATTTCCAAATGCATATATTGGTTCACTTGATTGTGTGCCCTACATTCCATAAACTATCTTCACTATTTTTCTTTTTTCTTTTCCTTTTTGCTCCCATGATTGGATGATTTCCAGTGGTCTGACTTCAAGTTCGTGAGTCCTTTGTTCTGCTTGATCTAATTGTCTAATTTTCTATCAAACCTATCTGTTAAATACTTCAATTCAGTTATTGCAATTTTTAGTTCTATGATTTACATTTTGTTTTATGTTCTATCCTTGATTCCTTACAAATGTTAGAACTTTGGGATTTGTACTGTTTTTTTGGGCCAAAATTTTATTTCTGAGAATATACTTCTTTAGAATTATAATTTATATAACATCACTTTTCTTGGCATCTTCCTCAGTATCTGTATGGAATATGTATTCAGTAAATAGTTACTTAATAGACACAGAAATTTTGCATGTAATATTACATTGAATCCTCAAATAATTCTGGGAAGCAGAGTGGATGATTCATATCTTGGATGTGAGAAAACTGAAAGAATACTTGCAAGTTCACTAAGCATTGTATAACTGTAAGAGTGAGCAGAGAGTTACTTGAAGTCAGGCCTACAGTCTAACTCCAAGCTCTAGGCATTGTTTTCTTATCATTGTTTCAACTAGGTCCTTGAAGTGTGGAAATGGATTATTTTTTTACATCACAGCTGGAAATTTAAAATGAAAGTTAATACCTGCATTGCATGAAATTGTTGAAAATATAATTTATTTAAAAGGTAGTGTTAAGTTATATTAATAAATTACAGTTTTGTCTAACAGCACACATAAAAATTATATTTACTAATTAAAGTGTTACGTGTTTCATTTTAGTTTTTTAACATATTCCCTCAAACATTTATATACAGTACTGAGCAATAAATGATTATATGGTTTAAAATAATACATAAGGTTAACATTGTCACTGAAACATAGACTGAACATGCATATTTTTGAAAAAGTCACGCAATGAACTGAGTTTCTTTAACCTATCAATCTATGAATGTCATAGGAGAGGAATTAGTTAAGGAGAGAAGTCTGAGGAAAAATAGGTAATTGTAATAAATATATTGTCTGCTTACTATCTGCAAGCTCTGTGCTTTTACTCATTTAATACTGACAAAACTTTCATGCAGTAGGTGTTATTTTCATTTACATCTTGAATGTGGAGGAAAAAACATTGAAGCCTGAGCAGATTTGCCTAAAATGAAGCATCCATTAAGTGGTAGAGCAAGACTAATCTGATATAGAATCTAAACTCTTAACAATCCATGGTATTAGCTTTTACTAGGTCTATGTAAGTATGAAACATCAAGAAATTTTCTCCTAAAATGCCACTATAGTTTCATGCAACTTCATTATACATTGTATTTGTTTATAATACAAAAGTAATCACTTGTTGTTCTGCAAATCTTAGCGTGAAATTGTGGACTTGGCATTGTGCCATGGTAGAGAGTCCCTACCTTCTGCCCATGCACACATAATACCCAGGTTGAAATGCACACCCATTTAAATCATTCCCTATCAATATCATTTGGCTCAGCAATTATTTGGACTTGAGCTAGACACAAAGAATACAGAATGCATGAGAGAGGAAAGACAAAGGACTAGGATGCACCATGTTATGATGTACAGTATTCACAGAAAAATTCCTCCCATCTATCTTTGCCTTGGTAAAGAGAATATGAGGAAGAAAATTGAAATAAAAAGAAAAAGCAGGGTGTTCTTATCACGTGTTTGTAAGTCAAAGACCACGAACAAGCATAAAGCTCTGGTTTTCCTTCCCTCCATGTCATCCATATCCCATTATTTTCTAGTAGTTTTGTTACAGGGTATATTGGCTTATTGCATCCACTTGATTTATGATTCAGAATCTAGATGATGAATCAAGAAATTTTCATTTTGCCTAAAGTTTCTGTTTGCTTGAAAATTCACTATCTTTCTTTGTAGAGAATCTTGTGACATGTGTAATGTAGTAAAAAGAGGATAAAAAAAGATGAGAAACAGTTTGTTGTCTGGATATCAAGTTCATCAGTCTCACAGTAAGAGTAGAAATCAAAAAGATTGCTTTGTTTTGTTTTGTTTTAAGAATATAGCTTTGAGGATAGTGGCATTTTGCTACACCATGGGATACATTTCTTTGGGAAAAAAAAAATCTCTGCTGATGAGCAGTTTTCAAGGTGACCTGGTAGCTTAGAATTTAAACAAGAAATGTCAACAGCTGAAATGAGTGCTGAGGAGAATAGTGTTGATGCCTCTGAGAAGCAAGCACAGGGATTTAAAAATAAATGAAATTGGAGCTTTTGATATTTGGCATCACTTTCTCACAAAGAAATTATGTTCAATTACAGTTCAGGCCCAAACACTATGCGTGGTACATAGAAGGATTTTCAACTCTCAATTCAGCAGCAGCAACCACGCCAGATGGATTCTTCCAATTCTGAGGCTTAGGAGGTATCAGGAATTGTTAATGTCTCTAGAAGAGCAAAGGAAATTTTGCCTTTTGGAATGAGCATTGAGGAAGTGTTAGAAATATTAAAAATCATTTATTGTTGGAATTAAAACAGCTGAGACCAGTCTGGGAACATTTTTGTAGTAGTTAGCATGAGACATAGCATTCCCAAGTAAGTGAGTTATGTTGTGAACCCAGATACCTTATAAGTAAAGTCTCCTTTGGGTTCCCATTTTACATATGAGAAAACTGAGACTTCATTTGCTTTTTTCATTGTTTTTTCCAATGACAAGGAAACTGAGACTACATTGTTCAACCCCAAATTCTAAATTTATACCGTTATGAGGCATTGCCCACATATCTGTCAGAATTCTAAGTATTTTTAATAGTTTCATATCCAATCTTAGAAAACACAGGATTACACACAGTGCAAAAGTTTCATTATTGTAACATCTTTGCATTGTGAATTTCCAAGAGTGGGTGTATGTTAGCATCATTCACATCAGTATAACCAGAGAAATCTTAATTTGATGTACATTTAAAGGACTGCAGTTTCTTAGAACAAATTAGAGAAATGACTAAAGTGGTAGCTAAGTGTAACCAATAGTTAGATTCAGTGTCTTAAACCAAACACATGTCAAAAGGATAATTCCGGTATAAGAAAAAACTAACAAAGAAAATATTAGTAGATATTTGGTGATCTTTGAGAATCACCATTTAAATTTACCAGGTGAATTCATTCATTTATTTTTAGCCTTGGTTCAAATTCAGCTTTGCCATTTAGTAACTGCATAATCTTAGAAAAATTTCTAAACTTCTCTGTGCTTCAATTATTTCATCTGTCAAATTAAGATTATAGGATTTGCCTCATAGAACTGTTTTGGGGATTACATGAGTGAATATTCCTAAAACATTTAGCAAAAGGTGAAAGATTCATATGATCCAAAGAGAAACTAACTAAGAATGGATTAAAGACTTAAATATAATACTTGAAACTATACAACTACTGAAAGAAAACATAGGCAAACAGCTCCATTATATTGTTCTGGGAATGGATTTCTTGTATGTGATCCCAAAAGCACAGTCAACGAACACACAGAGGGTCATATCTGTTGAA
The DNA here is from genome assembly GCA_963574655.1 of Perodicticus potto. Lineage (NCBI taxonomy): Eukaryota > Metazoa > Chordata > Mammalia > Primates > Lorisidae > Perodicticus > Perodicticus potto. The sequence continues at coordinate 16,204 of CAUYRH010096189.1, forward strand.
AGACCAAGGGGTGATATGGAGATTATGGCCTTAAGCAGCTGGCCTTGAATGGCTATGACAGGAACATTAATGGTGTTCCAAGGGTATAATGATCTGGATTCAGTCTTTTAATGATAGGCCACATCAGGTCTTCTTACCACTTAGCTCATACAATTCAAATCCAGTAGGACAGAACATTCTAGAGCTTTGTAAGAACTCTTCCACTTTCTTATGACATTCTAGATCAGGGATTATAATACATAAGCACTAGGGGACAGCAGAGAGCCAGGAGCAGATGCAGAGGTGCTTTGCGTTGACACATACAGATCAATTCAGAAGGCTCTGTGGCCAGTTATCTCATCTCTCATCTCTAAGACATGTTTCAACTTAAATGAAGAAAGAAAAATACTTAATTGCTATTCACAAAAGGGATTTAGAATGCAGTTTTCTGGCATATCATGATACTGGTATAAAGTTTGAGAGACCAAATGGAACAAGCAACATATAAAAATGGGAATACTGTAGACTACTATACTGATATACCACTATAGTACTGATATACTACTATATCAGACAAATGTCTATCTGTTTAACAAACATTTATGTGTGTGAGCAATTGATTGTAAATATCACTGCATGTGGAACAGCTAATACACTTTTATGGAATGCCTACTATGTACCAGGTACCCAGCCAGACTTTATAAATAAGAAGAGATAATGAAGTTCAAAGAAGTTTTTGAACAGAGAACTGGTATAAAACAAATATTTAAGGCTAATCCTCATGAATATAAGGAAATGTCTGTAAATAATTTTAGCCCTAATTTGGACAGGTATGATTTTAAGTGTTCTGTGATGGGGTGGCTCAAAATGTCAACATACGTGACAGAAATATGAGAGTCAGAGAATGACTAAGTAAAAAAAAAGTATAATAAAGGATAAAGGAGAACATGTCAGGAAGCACATTGGAATTAATGCTGTAAAATGCATCCAAGATGTCAGAAGGCAAGTGAGGACAGTAAAATAAACAAACAAATCAACAGGAAGAGAATTCTGGATTTATCCCTAATGTTCTTGGTGAATTTTGAGGAAAAAAAATGAATCAATAAATTACATAAGGCAAAAACAAAAGCATATCCCTCTTTAAACTGAGAGTGGGAAGAGAAGAAATAAAAGTGAAAGGTTAAGCTACTTTCTCACAAGTTTGAAATTAAAATTAAGGAGAAAAATAAGATTGTAGAGGATAGCATGTTTAGAAAGGGAAAATTTATACAACTTAGATTCAGTCATTGGTAAGATGTATATTAAACACATCAAAAAATTAAACTTTAATTTTTTTTTAAGAATTACTGTGGCCAAAATAAAATCTAAACAGAGATACACATTTTGTGTTTGAGTCCTAAATTACACATTGGAACCATGTACTTAGGCTCACATTTTATGAAATCTCAATGCTTAGGAAGACTGAGATGGGAGGATCCCTTGGGGCCAGGAGTTTGAGACAAGCCTGGGTAACACAATCTCGTCTCTACAAAAACTTAGGAAAATAGACACAACTAAAACAGGGACGATAGCTCACACAATGCGAACAGTGCAACCTAATCATTTGTCTGAAATTTAAAACAAAATTAAGAAAATTAGACAGATGTGGGGGCATGCACCTATAGTCCTAGCTACTTGGGAGGATGAGGTGAGAGGATAGTTCGAGCCCAGGAGTTAAGGGCCGAGTCTGCAGTCAGCTATGATCACATCACTGCACTCCAGCCCATGGGACAGAATAAGACATTATCTTAAAAAAAAAAAAAATCCTTGTGTGAGCATATTAAAGGGAAGAAATCTAGCATTTTCCAAAATGGACCTAAGATTATACAGAGTTTTGGGCTGACCTGGTGCATGGTAACAACAAACATTTCACATCCTAATTGTGCTTGGTAAGTTGGATGCAACCCAAGTAAGAAATGTGTTGGTACGGTGCATTGAGTTCATTTCATTAGGCTGCTAGGAAATCTTATAAAAATGATATACTGCATTTATATACAAGTGTTTGTTTCCACAGAGCTTTAAGCACTGTATCGTTCTCTGGAAGTTTTGCATGCTTATTAACGTTTAGAATACTCTTGAGGAGAGAAGGTGGGAGATATTTATTTTCTCTTTTTTTTTTCCTGGCAAAGGTACAAAGAGGTAATGTGATGTGTTTATAGACAAAGACACAACAAGATAGTGCTTGATTAGCTTAACCTGTCTTTATGAGACCAAATTAGTGTTCCTAGTGTCTATAGGAAACATTATAACTTAAACTGAAAAGCCATCATATCCACTAAATATGTGGACAATTATGGGGAAGAAAAACTATGTGTTCCAAACTTTATACAACAAGTCCACTTTATAGGAAAAATCTTATGAGCTTCATGCTGACCAAATAAAGATGAGAATATTCAACCGAGTTCCATAATATGCCAATTTCCATATGATTCTTTGCTAGGCTTTATAAATAGAAAGATACAATAAGATTTTGAATAACAACTGGCATAAGAGGCAGATCTTAATGGATGTAAATAATTTGGCCTATAAATAATTTGTCTTAATTTGGACATGGAAAGTTAGGTTAAATGCTTTTGGTTATTAAATATACTTTACAAATACATGTGTTGTTTTATTCCCAGAAGCACAGAGGAGAAAGTCATAATATGCTCAAATGGATTTGGCAAAGCTTATTTTATGCATCAGTCTGAATGCTTAATTACCAGAAAAACATATTAATTATATAGATTATAGGTTATATACTAGATCTGGGCAAGAAAATCAAACATTAAGACCCATATTTCATGTCCCTGGCAAATCAAACAGGTATTTAGTGTTTATTATTTCAAAGTGGCTTCAATAGCAAGAAAGTCTCAGTGTGTTAAATAACTCACTGAAGTTGAGTAATTCAGTGACTCCTTTGCCTAATCAAAATTCATCAGGTTTTAAGTAATATTTTTAAACCAAACTTTGGAGTTCAGGATGGGTATGGTCATAACTTTATTATAAGAGTTATAACTTTATTATAAAATATATTTTATGTTCAGTATCTAAATATTATAATATTCAGTCTTAGAAAATTCATTAACTTTTCTTAAAATCAATTTCCATATTTTGACCAATTTACATCCTTCTAGATAAATCTTCACCTATGTATTACCATAACAAAGGCAATGATGAAACAAAAATAAATATGAAAGAAAGGCAATGTTTCTGATATAAGGAAGAATTATAAAAATTAAACTGATCTATCCAAATGAAAAACAATGCTATTTTACGTTAGAGCACTATTACCTTTTTATTACCATTACTTGGGGTATTATCTAAAATATGGAATAAAACAAGGAATCTTTTTTGCATATTTTGGTATTTAAAGGAGCTGTGCTTGAAATTTTATCTGATTCAATTATTATCTCCCTAGTAGTATGAAAGGGGTTTTAAAAACATTTTTTAAAAACTCAAATCAGTAATATAAAACATAACTTAAATTTTTATTAGAAGCTAATAAAGCATAGTATATCATCCATGGCTATTGAAATTGTGAAGTTGGCTATTATTATAACAGTGAAAATTATTCTCAACTGGCAAATTGTACCGTGAAGATGATTTTTTAAATTCTACATTAAGTCTGATTCTTAATGCATTTTAGTTGTTGACTAAAATAATATGCAAATGAATTTATATGTATGTTTAAATGTTGATTTTCTAGACAAAAACAAAGAGTTCAATCATTTCCTGACAGTAAAGCACTTAGAGATAAATAGCAAAATTTCCACATTTTATATAAATAATTTGGAAGAAAAAAAATCTCATATGTTCAGAGAGGTAATCCTCTGTACTTTCTGGTAATGGGAAACATTTTGAATAATATGCTTTTCAGAAGCTCATCAGCATTAATAACCCCAACATATTAAAATCTCCCTAAACATAAATTAAAAATATATAGTTTATAACTTTTAATTTTAGGCATCTGATAAAAACAAGCCCTCTTTCCTGTGAAATTATTACTGGAATTAGAAATTACAAATGGTTATATGGCTTTATTAATCTTTAGCCAACAATGTACTTTTAAGTTTTTAATATGATTTTAAAATGATATAATTTAAAATTTTCCAAAATTATCTGTTTGCCCAAAAAGTTAAATTGTAGGTTCTTATTTTGTGTAATAGTAAAGAAATTTTCATTCTTCAGAAGAACATCACTGGTATGAAATATATACCAGTGTTAAATACTATGTATTATTAAATATGCGTTTACAAAGGCGTGTGTTGATGTATTCTCGGGAGTTTAGAGGAGAAGATAGAAGAAGACAACAAACGACTAATGGGTTTAGCAACTTCTATTTTTCCCATCAGTCTAAATGCTTAATTACCTTATTTGTCCATAAATTTCCTCTTTTAGCAATCTGTGGTAAACATTATTTCAGATTCTCAAAATAGCTCCTTCCAGATTATTCAAGGAAATAATGTAACCATGGTACCATGCAGATGCTGTCTCCAAGACAGATTTCCTGTCTGTTATATCTATCAGATGAAATCCAAGGAATGGTCACAGCCCTTTGCTCTGGTGTCATCTTAAACTTCTATTTGCAGGCAACATGATGGCCTGAAGTAGTAATAAATGAGTGCAATTAGGTCCATACCGCAGGGACATTTCAATAGGCATTGGAAGCCATTGTCTCCATTTTGAATGTGGAACTACTAAATAGAATGAGTAAAATCAATCCACCTCCTTGTACTTCAGTGTAATATGTACATTTATATAAGCAGCAACTCTGGAGTAGCAAGGAATGTCTATTGATCGTCATTTTCAAAATGGCCTTCTGTAAGCTGAGCGGTCGCTCCATATTAATTACTGTCAATTCAAATTACAATTGTCTTTTCTCTAAGCAACTTTGCTACTTTTATATTCAGCCTACTTTGAAAAATAACCATTGCATTTTCCTCTACAATCAGAGTAAATTAAACTGATGATTTTATTTTAAAAATGTGAAAAGAAATGGAGTAGTCAAGTTGAATGATGTGACTGGAAGTTCATTTCACCACAAGAAGCAGAATAAGAAATGGTATTATGCTGTTCTGGGGATCTGATGACCTCTGCTTACTGCAGGCATTTATGCCTCCTCTCCTTAATGTGTAAACTTCTGTTCTTTTCTTTTTCTTCTTTGTTTTAAAAAGTTTAGTATTGGCCAGACACTTCATTCATTCTTCTTTCATTAAACAGATATTTACTAAGCACCTATAATATGCCAGAAACTGGTAATATATGAATTTTTTAAAAAGATAAGTTTCCTTGCTCTGATAGAAGTTTAATACTAGTAAAGGAGAAAAGATGAAAAATGTATTAAATAAATAATTTCATGGGTAAGGAGGTGCTAAGTGCTTGGGAAACAAAACATAAAGGGGAAAACCTAACTGGAGTGGAATGATGGTTAGGGTACATGTTACTAAAGTGATATTTGAGTAAAGAATTAAAGAAGATGACAGGATGACCCATGTAAATTTTTAAGAGGAAAGTACTCTAAGTACAGGGAACAGGGTCCTTCAGGAGTTTTGTAGCATTCTTGCCTTTGGTCCAAATACTACTATTTGGCAGAACTGTCAGGATTCCCTGACATGAGGCTTGGTGTCTTCAAACTTGGCTTTTACCTTAAGAGGTCAACTTTAGGAGCCAAATTCAGTAGGCTAAAGACCCATCCTCAAAATTACACTGCCATGTGAATGCTTTTTAATGATCCTTTGATCTTTTTGTACGTTAAAATACTCATATAAGTAATAACATTTAAAATATTTGACTCTTGCAATAGTTTTCTCAATTCTTTGAAAAAAGTGGTTTGTACTTTTCATAGCATTTTAACATTAGTAGTATTAATGGCTAGAATTAATTAAGCACTGATTGTTTTCAGGCTGTAGAATACTCGAGTAAGTATAGAATCATATCATCACAGATTAGTTTTAAACTCAAAACAGGAGCCTTAATCCTATGTCTCTTCTAGGCAATTCAATCTTGAGCTAGAGTCTTATGGAGATAAATCATACTAGTAAATCTAAATTATATTCACAATCCTGGTATTGAGGTATATTAGAAATTTAGGTGATAGTTCTATTTTTCTAGCTTCTGCAAAAATGAAACCTTGCTAGTTAGTGTGAGGCAAACCAGTCTCATGGAAGTGTCTCAAGAAAAGAAAGAAACTTGTCTTTTTAGTAACTATACCTATATTTTAACAGGGTTAAGTATCTTGTGACACCATGTTTTAGCCTCTCTGAAAGTTAGATGTGGCCAAATGACTGAGTCCTGGCCAATGGAATCCATGAGAAAAATGCTGTGTATGTTTTCAGGTTCTTGGTTAAAAAGAACTGACTGCTAGGTAAAAAGGTCACCTTGTAACTCCACCAAACCAGACTCATTTACCGGTGTGCAAAGGAATGCCAAACACTGAAGCAACAGGTTTTTGCAATGAGAAAAGTTTATTGTCAGGCGGCCAAAAGACTCAAATATGTCTTCCCCTATCAACTTTATAGTCAATGATTTAAGGGAAAGTACTTGGGGGTAGAGTTTAGAGGCTGGGCAGTAACTGAAAGAGCTGTGGAACATTCCTTGGCTGTGCCCTGTGGGGCCCCTACATGCTACTTCTTGGGTTGGATTTTCAAAAAATGGTGGCCTTGGTATATACATATACCACCAATGATTAATCCATCCATGGGTTCATGGGCTCTTGGGTTGTTTTCATGTCTTTGTGATTGTGAATTGAACTGCTATATAATTCAACCATAAACAAAGATGGAGACTTTATATCACTTGTATTCACCTGGATGGAGTTGAAGAACATTCTCCTTGCTAAAGTATCTCAATAACGGAAAAGCAAGCATCCCATGTACTCAATACTAATTTGAAACTAATAGTTAAACAACTATAGGCCCATAAGAGAGAAAAAAACCAATTAAATTCAAGGAAGAGGGATGAAGGAATTGGGAAAGGGTTTGGTAAACTCCCACCTAATGGGCACAGTGTAGAGTTATATGAATCTCCTCCTGGATGAAGGACTCAATTTCAGCTTAAATTGTAACCTACAAATGCTAACAATGTAACCTAATAGTTTATACCCTGATATTAATCTAAAAAATGAAAAACAATAAAATATAAACGAACAAAAATGGTGTTCTTAGCTGATGTGAGGGTGAAGTGTTCAGCCCTCTGAGGTCAAGAGGTTTTTCATCAAGTGAGCAAGTCTATTTTGCCTGGGCTCCCATCAGCCATGTTGGTTTCAACCATCACAGCATGTCAGCCAACTTTGTTGCAGACACAGGGGACTGTAAAAAATGTTTTTCTTTTTCCCTTGTTTTGTTCTCCACTGTGCCACAAAAAATCCTCAAGGAATTTTGCTAGTTGACAAATCCCCTAACCCTAGGATACAGTTTCAACTTTGTCCTTTTCTGAGCTTTCTTCTTTTATTGGTTCAAGTGCAAATAGGTGACTGAGTCTCCAGAAGCCATCATGCACCAGGACAGGATCTTACACGCTTAGGATGGCAGAGCAGAAATTAAATTTGATCCTTGTTGACAGGGTCTTCATGCCAATTCCTGGACTTCTTCCTTCTACACTCCATTATCTTAAAGAGAAATAGTATTATTTTGTTTAAGATACTTTAATGATTTTCACCTCTATGAAATCCTATACCCTCCTTGCTAATATAATCATCTTGATCCACCCTTTTAAACCATTTTGGTAAGGCAAAATATGTTTACTGTTTTGTATTTTTACTACTCAAAATTAGGGAGCAATAGTGGGTTTTTGACTGAGATTTGTCTACTTTCTGAAGATCTATCTGAAAGCTTTTGTCAGTTAGGTCTATACACCTTTTTTTAATTGGTTGAAACTATACTTTGCAGAATTTATGTTTCTGACTGGTTGCCAGCACTAACGTAAAATTTTCTCTTTGAAATAAAATGTTGATTATTTCAGTGAACTTCTACTAGGATTGCCACAATATTGCCACAATTCCCTGCCTGTTCTTGTATGTATGTTTGTGTACACACACACACACACACACACACACACACATATATATATATGTTTGTGTATATGTATATATATATAATGCACACTTATAATGTTTGTAACTTCATAAACATTTGTTGAGCATCTATTATATACTAGATAATAAGAAATTCAAATATAAATGTTCTTAGAGATAATAAATAGGTATTATTTGACTCTGTGGTTAAAATTCAGGGTGAACAGAATGATTTGAAAATGCAACAATGGGGAAACTTAAGCTAAATAAGATTGCAAAATGGATCTAGTGGAATTTGATTCTAGGATGATGACTACTCTTCCACAACGAAGTTAAAACAATAGAGATTGTTCTCTTCAAACTCACAGCAATGAGAAAATCCTTTCCATAATGCGAAGTTTTTATTACAGTTCTTTGAGTATTCCCTATGACTCACATAAGTCAAAACAAATTAAATATTGGAGTGGAATTAATTCAAATGAATTAAAAATTAGGATTTGTAATTAGGTGGCTTCAGTTTTAATCTTTGTTACTTTCCTTCAACGTCAAAAAGCAGTGAATTTTTATTCATACCATGAACAATACAAAACACAAATAATTTGACCTTCATTCTACTGCTGGTTAGCCTCAGGGAATGTTGTGATAATATATTGTGTTCTGTTACATCTGTATATATCAGGACATTTTTGACCAAAAAAAAAAAATCCATGAAAAATTTCTTTAACTGTGTATTTTATCCTGGTTTTAAGAAGCAGCATGCAATCTCATATATGCACACTCTGTTTCATTACCTTACATAATGGAAACAATTCTGAATTTGAATCAAAATATTAAGTGAAAATTCCTGCCCTACCACTAATAATATGAACTATCTTACCCTGGATTTATTTTTTATAAGTGGGAATAATTGCACCTTCTCTATCTTACTCTCAGAATTCTTGGGTATAAAAACATTAAATCAGCGCAATAGCCCTTTACTCTAAATCAGAACACCTATATTACATTCCTGGTTCTATCACCAATGCTCCTTGTACCCTTAAGTGCATCACTTTTCTGACCCATTCCTCAGTTTGTTCATCTCTAAATGGGAGGCTGAACCTCATTTATTTTATTCATCTTCTGCCTTCCTTTGTTAATTTTATTTTAAAATAATTGCAAACTTGCAGAGAAGAGACAAAATAGTAAAATAACTCCCACATACTTTTTGACACAGATGCACCAGTTTTTGATTTTGCCACAATTGTTTTATCATTCTCCCATACACATATATATTTATATAAATCACATATAAAATTTTGGGGGTACCATTTGAGAATGTCATATATATCATTTCCATTTACCATTTATGTCTAATTGTATTATGTCCTAAGTTCTAACACTTATTATAATTTCACTAATATTTTCAAAGTTTTAATATTATTTTAACTATCAGCAAAACATGTGAAATTATATTGTAAAATCTAAAGTGCCACTGAAATTGTGAATTGTTTTTCTTAAGATATGAGCCAAAAACTATTTTATAAAAGGACTAGCTAGTTCTTAAAGGAAAGTATGGAATTTCATTGTCATAGATTAGAAGCATCATGCCTAGCATTTACCTCGATGATAATGTAACAATTCCTAATTCTTGTTTTTATAACTGATAGAAATATACGTACAATATGTAGTAGCCTAAAGAAAATGAATTGAGACTATTCAGTAGGGATCGTAGCCCCAAGTCAATGAGACTGAAAATGATCAAATAACATTTTAGTCACATGGATAAATTGCCTAATAAAATAAAAGGTGGGCAGTGCCCGTAGCTCAGTGGGTAGGGTGCTGGCCACATACACTCACACTAGGAGGTTCAACCCAGTCCCAGGCCTACTAAGCAACAATGATAATTGCAACAACAACAAAAAAAAAGCAGGGCGTTGTGGGACACCTGTAATCCCAGCTACTTGGGAGGCTGAAGCAAGAGAATCGCTTAAGCCTAAGAGTTTGAGGTTGCTGTGAGCTGTGATGCCACAGCACTCTATATAGGGAGACATAGTGAGACTCTTTCTTAAATAAATAAATTAATTAAATTAAATAAAAAACAATATAAGGTGGTCAGTTCTCAAATGCATTTCCGAGTATTTTTCCCTTCTCCAATAGCTCTATTTTAAAATGTATGTTTAGTCACTTTAAAACATCAAATGTGTTGAGTATATTTAATACAGCATCTTTTTTTTTCTTGAAATAAAATCTCACTCTTTTGCCCCAGGATAGAGTGCAGTGGCAACCTAGCTTATAGCAACCTCAAACTTCTGAGCTCTGGTGATCCTCCTGCCTCAGGTTCCTGGGTAGCTGGGACTACTGGTGCCTGTCACAACACCCAGCTGATTTTTCTATTTTTAATAAAAACTGGGTCTTGATTTTGTTAGGCTGGTCTAGAACTCCTGAGCTCAAGGGATACCCTTTCCTCAGCTTTCCAGAGTGGTAGGATTACAGGCATGAGCCACCGTACCTGGCCAATACAGTATCCTTTAAAACAGAACACTGCCCACTGCAAAACATATTCATTCCTGAGTAGGCCTTCAAATAATTTTTTTAACTAGCTAATGAAGACAGAGATATGTGTATGTTACTCCTTCCTGTACACTAGTCAGAAGGCATGTAGCCACGTTTGAGAGAATGGGATGATGTTTCCTTAAATTGAAGTCACGGTTAAGGTGGAGATCAAGCCATGGCTCCAGTAACTAATCAGTTTCTTGTGAGAAATTATGAAAACCTACTGCCTTCTGATTTCAAGATTATTCTTTTATAAGGACCAAAAGAGGAAAGAAAACTTCATCTTTCTCTTCTGCAGCACTTTTAATGAGAGAATTTGTTTTGTAACATTGGATTCAGTCAAAAGGCCACACTTAAGTTTCCAGAGATGGTAAATGGCCCCAAGCTGCAGGTTTCCCACCACTGTGACATAGGCCAATTTTTAAAAACATAAGTAACAAGTTCATTTGAAAGGGAACAATAACTAAATTAGCTCTTAAGAAAAACCCCCTCCAACAGGGAAATAAAATACACTCACCACCTCTTCTCTATCCCCAGGATGCCAAATTTTGCTGTCAAGGATTGTTTCCTTTTCAGTTGCCATAGTGAATGATAACATGGATTGCTAAGGTCCCCTGGAGAAAGAACGTTTCTTTCTTTATAAAACAAACCTTGATTTCTAAAGCACAATGTTATGTACACAACATAGCATTTTGAAGCTTTTAGAATTTTGATTGTTATGATTCCCTGGAGCATGCATGCAGGCCTCTTTTTCTAAAGATTTTGTCAAAACTCTCTGGTCATTACTGAAATACTGATTTAGTATTTTATTAAAAAATGCTTTACAGAAATTTCCTTCTTAATTGTACAACTACATTAGTTTTTGCTCATCCTTCGAACTCTATCCCAAATGCTCCATCTTCTCTGAAATCATCTCTGTTTTGAAACATAATGCTTGAATCTTTTCACGAGCACAAATTTCACTTATACCACTGATAAAGACCCCAGTTGTTTCCTCTAGGATAATAAGCTACTTCTCTACCGCCTCTTTCATAAAGAAAGGATTCTTGTCTTTCTTATGTTTGATTTGTCCACAAGTTTTAAGAAAGTATGCATTAACTAAATACTGGCTAAATATACGGCAATTCCTCTGAACTCTCAAAATGGAAGAATTTTTTAGTTTTTTTTTTTTAACTCATCGATACATTATTTTTCCTTCCCTATTTATCTCTATCTTCCTAAACCAAATTTCAGAAATTTAAAGCACACGTTAAGGTGTGCTCTCACCTAACACAATTGAGAAAAACTTGATTCAATTAGAGCTGGGGGAGCAGGAGGGAAGAGGGAGGGCGATTGGTGGGTCCTCACCTAACTCATGGAACCTAACAGGGAGCAGGGAACAAGGTAATGAATGGTACACGGCCCATCTCCCGGGTGAGGAGCACAGCTATAACCTAGACGCTACCTAACAAATGCAAACATGACCTAATCCTCTGTACCTTCATATTCATCTGAAATAAAAAAATAAAGAATACATTAAGCCACTCTTTGAAGTGCCTTCCCATTTCTGGGGTTTCCCCTTTAAGTTAAGGTAAAATCACAAAGAAAGATCTACGAAATGGGGGAATTTAACAAATCGAAAATTATTATTTTCATTTTCTCAACTCAGATAAGATATTGTATTAATATTGAGAGTACATTAATACCTGTCATGTTTTGTTAAGTTACATTTTTAGTTACGTAAAAGAAAAAAAATATGATTTACCTCTGAACTGCATAAATGAAGCAAAAAAAAATTAGTGTATGTAAAATGAAGGAGGATGTGTCTCCATTACAAACGATGACCACCTATTGAGTGACTTAATTCTGTGCTTAACCCCAGAATCATGGAAATGTTAAAAATCACAGACACGAGGCAGTCAGAGTTCCATTATGAAAGACCTCACAGTAGACTGGTGCCCAAATGTTTGTCAAAATGCATCAGAAATGGTGTAAATTAGTTTTAAGTAGCTGTGAATATATTAGTAACAAAATACAAAGTTCTTATTTTAAAGGAAACACAATTTGTTTTCTGGATCACATATTCCATTTGCATTCTGTATTCTTTAAATTAATCTATACCTAGAACTTTCTAGTTCAGACTAAGCTTGAGTTGCAAAAAATGTTTGAGTTCATATTAGTATCATTCTAGGTCAGAAAAATATCAATATGTTTACTGTAATAACAGTCGAAATCTTATATAATAACTTTTCTATAAGATTTTCCAACTGTCTCAGTGTGACATTGCTTGAAAAGGCATATAATGCTAGCTAGGTGTGTGTTGTGTGTGACATTGCTTGAAAAGGCATATAATGCTAGCTAGGCATGTGTTGTGTGTAATATTTAGAATGTTGAGCACTTCAAATAAATAGTTCACAAGAACTTTGGTGAAAATTGAATAATATCCCATCTTAATAGAAATTTGTCTCAAAATGAAAACACGTTATTACAAACCACTTAATGCTTCAACAATGTAGTGTATGAAACAGAATAGTTTATAAATAATCATCAACCAAATAGGAAAATGTGGTACTGACAAAAAAAAGGTACTTTATTTTAATCTATCTATAGCTCTCCTACCTTGACAAATGAGTGGCTACTACAATTTCATTATAAGGGTAAATAATGAACAAGTGCTAATTAGCTATGTGTATGTTCACATGAGAGAGACTGAGAAATATTTCTTTTTGAACCATGGAAACAGCTTTATTAAATTGTATCTAAACAAGGTCACTTATTTTTTTTTTTTTATTAAATTGTAGTTGTGTACGATAAGGCAATCATGAGGTACAATGTGCTGGTTTATATACAATTTGAAATACTTCATCAAACTGGTTAGCATAGCCTTCACAGAATTTTCTTAGTTATTGTATTAAGACATTTATATTCTACACTTAGTAAATTTCACATGTACTCTTGCAAGATGTATGGTAGGTGTGGTCCCAACAATTACCTTCCATCTACCCAACCTCCTCCCTCCCCTCCCTCTCCCCTTCTTCTTGGGCTATCATTGGGTTACAGCATTCATATGAAAGCTATAAACTGGTTTCATAGTAGGGCTGAGTACATTGGATACTTTTCTTCCATTCTTGACAAACTTTGCTAAGAAGAATGTGTTCCAACTCCATCCATGTAAACACAGTAAGTATAGCAAGTAGAGAGCCTTCAGAATGGGAGAAAATATTTGAAGGTTATCCCTCCAACAAAGGTTTAAGAATCAGAATCCACAGAGAACTCAAACATACTAGCAACAAAAGGACAAATGATCCCATCTCAGGATGGGCAAAGGATCTGAAGAGAAACTTCTCTAAAGAAGACAGGCGCACGGCCTACAGACACATGAAAAAATGCTCACTATCCTTAATCATCAGAGAAATGCAAATTAAAACTACCTTGAGATATCATCTAACTCCAGTAAGATTAGCCCACATAACAAAATCCCAAAACCAGAGATGTTGGCGTGGATGTGGAGAAAAGGGAACACTTCTACACTGTTGGTGGGAATGCAAACTAATACATTCCTTTTAGAAAGACGTTTGGAGAATACTCAGAGATCTTAAAATAGACCTGCCATTTGATCCTATAATTCCTTTACTTGGTATATACCCAGAAGGCCAAAAATCACATTACAACAAAGATATCTGTACCAGATTGTTATTGCAGCCCAATTCATAATTGCTAAATCATGGAAGAAGCCCAAGTGCCCATAGATCCATGACTGGATTAATAAATTGTGGTACATGTATACCATGGAATATTATGCTGCCTTAAAGAAAGATGGTGACTTTACCTCTTTTATATTTACATGGATGGAGCTGGAACACATTCTTCTTAGCAAAGTATCTCAAGAATGGAAGAAAAAGTATCCAATGGAGACTAAGAAATAAATGAAGAATAGGTACCTTCCCTCCTAAAACAGAAGCATAATATTAATAAAATACATTAGGCAATATG
>CAUYRH010096194.1:0-15254 GCA_963574655.1 Perodicticus potto
TTCACAATGGCTCTACTGTCATTACATTTGACTGCATAAAAGGGAGTGACACGAGGAAGAGCTTTTAGCCATCTTCGGTGTTTCTTCAGAACATCTCCGAGGTCTGCTATATAGAAGGCATCCTTATCATCAGAAGAGGAAACTTCATTGATTTTTTGGTCCAGAATGTCCTTGGCAGTAAAACCTTCATCAAGCAAGTGGCAGTCAAACTCTTCATTACTAATGTTGTTCATGGTTGCTTGATGTTTCTTTGAAAAACTAAGAGGTGGAATTTAAAGAAATACTTTCAGCTTCTCAGAAAGGCAATTCTCCAGGAATTCTGAGTCCCACTGCGCGTGTCCTCTGAGCAACAGTGGAAACCTTTGTTGTGGTAATCCCAATTAGTCCTAGGTGTAAGTCACATGACTCCATAAACCTCTGCAATACCTCAGAGCATCAGGGCACCGCAGCCATCCCCATGGAGAAGCCGGAAAGCCGCCGCCATGCAGAGCCGGAGCCGGAGCCGCAGGAGCCCTCGGCCGCCCCCGCCGCACCCGTCAGCGCCTGGCTCCCGCCTGCCAGAGACGCCGGCCTGAAGTGGCGCCGCAGCAGCTGGCAGAGGGGCGGCCGGGGCAGCGACTTCAGGCACTGACCTTGCCTGCTTTTTTCTGACTCCTCACTTATCAGATTTGGAGTGTGTGTGTTTATATACAATATGTGTTTGTATACATACATGATACATGTACAGTTGTTTTGACCTATTTTATATTTCCAGTTACCTGTCTAGCAGTGTCATCGTATTAACATATCTGAAACACACACACGTAGTCAACTTACTCCTTCCTAGTTTTCCGTATCAGTAAATAATGCCAGCTCTTCTCCAGGTACTCATGCCCCAAATCTAGGCATTTTTTTGATCCTTTAGTTATGCCCTTTCTTTTATACCCACATGTTACCAGGCTCATTTTCTATTTAGAGGACCTAACACCACATTACAAATGTATTAATTTTCCATTATTTCTATTGCTACACCTTCTAATTTATAGTATCACCATCTCTCACCTATACTATGTACCTCTGCTGTTGCTGCCTAACTGGTCACAATTACTTCTAACCTTAATTTCTTACCATCCACTTTCCACACACATGTCACTATGTCATCAGTGGCTACTCATGACACTTTGATACAAAATCATCATTCTTCCCTAAGGTTCTATCAGCTAGCTCTGAACTAACTTGCCAAGTTCAGCTCATACTATTTTCTGCTACCTACTCATAGTTCAGCCATGTTGATATTTATATGTTCCACATTCTCCAAGTTCTTCCCCAAGTTTAAAATAGTTAATTCCCTCTTTCCATAATGCTCACCCCCCAGGATTATCTTTTATTTAGATCTTTGCTTAAATGTCACCTCTTAATAGAGGCCTTCCCTGACCAGTTAGTTTAAATTATGACTCTCTCATTACACTCTATTGTACCATCTCAATTTTCCTCAGAATCTACCATAACATTTATAATTCACTTTTTAATTAACTGGTCCTTTTTCCATTAGAATATAAGCTCCATAAGAGCAGTTGTCTTATCTCTCTAATTCAGCACAGTGTCCTCACTGTCCAGAACTGGGGCAGGCATGTGGGAAAGTTTCAACACATATTTGTCACAAAGACTGAATAACACAGATGAAGTGCCAGATACGCTAAATTCTCAATAAAAATTCCTTGGTGCTAAAAATGGTTGGTGCATTAAACGCTAAATTCACTTATTTATTATAGCTGTGGTTAAAATGTAATTACATTTAAATAGCCAGAAAAAATAGGTAAGTTTCTATGAGGCAAGTTCATGATGCAGTTCACCAACTCATCTGAGTCTGGTGGGAGGGAATACTCATACATACACAAAGTTAGATGAAACAGGTTGGATACTTAGAGATAGGCAGAAAGAGGTGGGATTCACTGTGAGCCAGTTCCCGATGACTCTAGGTCGCCACCTAGGGTAGAAGTCTTGTCTACACATGCAGTAGTTAACAGTTCAACTGGGGGTTCCTGAAAGGCTGCCCAACCCCAGTTTTATACCCCAGGGGCAACATAAGACCCTCAAAGGCTAAAGTACTGAAGACTATCCTGGTTCTAGGAGGGGATTGGAACAAAACCTAGGGCGTTCTGGTCAATTTCACTTCCCTCTAGATATTTCATTCCAAGCATATTCTATAATTATAACTAAGAACTCTAAGGGAGAAGGGGGTCAGTCCATAGGCACTAGAGAACTGTTCTGCACTACTTCAATTACCATTTGCTATAATAAAGTTTGACATTTATTTAACAAATGTTCAATATCAACAATTCCTACTACGTGATGGTATATGTGCTTTGCTATGAATTCTTAGAACTTGCCTTTTATCTTTTTGGTATGCTTTGATTGATAATGTTGTCCTACATCACAAAATGTGTTTATCTACAATATCATAACCTATATTTCCTATAAAGTTCATGTTCAGAGAAAAGAAACATGTTCATAATGAGAATGGAGCATGGTGGAGCCATTTACCTCATGAGAAATATTTTAGAGATAACTGATTTTATGACATGGAACTGAACATGTGAAATGTATTGTATACTTAATTTTCAGAGGAATTAAATCTATGTCTTTCTTGTGGTTGTTAGGATCATAATTTTATGAATTACCCCCAAGACAATTTATTAAATATTTTACTTTTTTATATTTCTCTAGTGTGTGCTGGGATATTACTTTGAGGGTAGAATTTTTTCCCCCTAATATCCTAGATACAAGTGTATTCAAGATATTTTCTCCAGGAGTAAGCAATCTAGAGGTCACATACTAGTTGAATTTATAGCTGTTTGTATTTAGAGGAGGTAATACATTTTTTTAATTCTTTGTTTTTAGCGTGAGGAAGGCTGTAGTCCATTGGCACTTTCCACCACATTTAGGGGCATGTAAAGCCAAAGAACATTTGACTTACAATCAGTGGTACAGATTTGGCAACATGAGTTGGAAAATATAACAGTTTGTACTTTCAAGATAGGGTATAGTATCATAAGTAGGATTGAAAAGTGATCTGACCTTCATGGAACAAGTGAGCAAAGTTAATATTAAAAGACCCATAGAAGATTGAAATGAAAGAAAGAAGATGGAGAAGGGAATATTTTGAAAGTATTTTCTTCATGATGACTTTTTGTTATTTATTAAGAAATAGATAAGAACTTTGTGTATGTGTGCGGGGGTTATGCAATGCACATATGTCAACAAAGAGATTTCTTGGCTACAACCACATATACGCATAATTCTGGGTAATAGAACAGTGTCTGTTATTTAATGGCCACTAACTCCATCACTAATATTTACTAAATACATGTTATGAGAATAATGAAGAAATTTCCGTGTGACCAGAGTAGACTTGTGTGATAAACTGTGAGAAGAAAAACCCATGTAAGGACCTGGACACAATGCAAATGCCATTATCTGGATGTTTTCTTCAAAATTCAAATGTTGAAACTGAATTACCAGTGCAATGACATTAAAGGGTGAGAAACTTAGGATGCGATTAAGGCATGAAGACAAGGCTTATAAGAGGCTGGAGGGAGTGAGTTTCTTCCTTCTGCTCTTCTGCCATGTTAACACGATGTTTGCCCTTCCAGTGGACACTGAGGTGGATGCTACTTAGAAGAACAGATCAGGTCCGCAGGGGAGTCTGACCGTGCCAGCACCTTGGTCCTGGACTTCAGTCTCCAGAAATGAGAGAAATACTTTTCTCTTGTTTCTAAATTATCCAGTCATAGATATTTTAAAATCATAGATTTTAAATTTCTATTTAAATCATAGACTTTAAATTTTTAAAGTCATAGATTTTTAAAATATCTATGACTGGATAATTGATACAGGATGATAAGCTTACTTACCATTGTAGGATAAATCCACCAGGAAAAACTACAGGGAACTGAAAGGAGCCTTAACTGTTGAAGGACGCACCAGCGGATAGAGAAGGTGATGTGAGAAAGGGCATTCAGGTGGGCATTCTCAGGAGGCTCCAACAACAGGTAAGTATCTGACAAGATTGCTAAACTTGACAGGTGTGAGCCTGGTGTGAGCTGTCTGTGTAGGACGGCAGGCTGAATCACCTTTGTCCGGGCACAGAGCTGGGAGGTCTGGCCAACAGACAGAATTCTCATGGAGGGATCTGAGGAAAACACAGTCATTGATCAGCCTTAGTGACATAAGAAACTCTCCATTTTAGAAACCGAGGTAAAAAGCACATGTTTAGGCAAAAGTAAGAACTATTAGCCTTGCCTAATATTGAAACAGACACCTGAATGACTGAAATTGGTCAGATAATAATATATAACAGGATACTGTAAAATGATTATCACTAGGTAACAATATTTAATTTGCTAGAAAATATGAATGTGTTCAATTACTATCACTATCTTTTCATATAGTTCCAGTATTCATTTTCTCCTGTGTGCTGAGAACCTCATTGGAATTCATCTTATAATTCTAGGCAGAAGGGTTAACTCAGAAGGTGTGGTTGCTCAAACCATGTACATGCAAAGAAAGTTCTTTCCTTAGGATTGACCTTTGGTTGGCTCCTAAGAGATAATCTCTTAGCAAGTGGAATATTCTACCTGATAAGTGTATTTTTACATGCTTGAGGTTTGGGGCTATGCTTTACCAGCATGACCAGTGAAGTTTATGCTAACAATGTGATTCCTAGTGAATACCTATTTTTGCTCTGAGGAAGTTGGGATTCTGCATAGCTGAGGCCAGTTCCATAGGCATTGCAGGCCTACCTTACCAACCTCCAATGAAAACCCTGTATACCAAAGATGTGTGAGCTTCACCGCTTAGCAACTTGCAACTTCTGTCGTACATCATTCCTGGGAGAATGAAGCACATCCTCATGAGATGCCACCGGGAGAGGACTTGGGGATGCTTCCATAAGATTTGTCTTGCACGTCCTTCCATTCACCTTTTCCCTTTGTTGACTTTAATCCATACCCTCTCAGGAATAAACCATAATAATAAGAGCTTTGCATGTCCCAGGAATTTTTCTAACAAATGATTGAGCATGAGGGTCATGTTGGTGACCTTCAACACAATTTGTTGTATAAACCACAAACATATTGGTTACTGGGCTTTGTTTTTTGAAGAAAGAAACCTAATATGACTTGGAATCTGAAGGCAGATCTTTTACAAATTTCACATGGGTTTTGCATTAAAGGAAATTTCCCAAAACACATATGAAAACTAACACAATGGATTCATGGTGAAATACAGGAGTACTAGAGGGAAGTACAGGAATACTCCTTCTTGAGTAATAAATAGCCCTTATTAAAAATGTATTATTTTACAGGCATTATTATATGTCCTTTATATGTTTCAATTCATTGAATCATCAATAATGTCATGTAGGGGACATATGCAGAAATACAATGAAATGAACACCTATCAGTAAACTAGAATGATTCAAGAAAGAAATTTGATCTTCAATTAAGCCTATTACCTAAAAAGTTTTCCTAAATACACTCTTTCATGAATGAATAGTTTAAATTTTTATTTTATTGAGAACTATGATAGTTCTTCATAATTGTCTTTGGAGATAAAATTTGATACTAATATTCCAAATAACCACAATTCATTTATTAGATCAATGTAACTTGAGTTACCTGTTGAAGAATAATATTCTAAGTTATTGACCACTATGAGTTTCTATTTTAGAAAGTTTTTTTGCAGTTTTCTTTCCTAGTTGGATCTTGATATGGAAATTGAGATTTTATGCTTTTTACTCTTTTATACCTATGGAATGCTTACTATTACTCAACATAGTAGTAAATATGCAGGGAAGAGGGCACTGTCTCACCGTAAGATGCTTGATATCTCTCAAGATAATTTCTCTTATGTGAAATTTATAACAATGAACTCACTTAAAAAATAAGTGACATAAGAAAATAACTTACTTTGGAAGCAAACTTTTGACTATAAATTTTAGTCACATAAGTTAAATGAATATATATAATTTTTCTATTTTGACTGGTCTTGAAAGGGCATGGCCATTGCACTTTTATCTCTTTTAATATTTAAATTTTAAAAAAAAATAAGGATTTAAGGGGACGATCAAGTTTCTTTTAGATGGGAATGCAATTAAATCTTTGAATGTCAATCATTTTAACATGAAATATTAGCATATTCAAGTGGAATGTGAACATGTTTTAAAATAAACATTTTTATGTTAATGTAAAAACTTTGCAGATTTATCAGATTGTATTTATCATCAAGAATCCCTTTTTCCATTCTTCTGGTTTTTTAGCCTGTAAGAAATTTTATATTCAGCACCAGAAATAAGAACTTAAAATGCCAGATATTGTAGACCCTTCCACTGACATATCATATCAAGGCTAAAGTTTTATTTTATTTTCTATAATTGTTCATAAAATGACAAAAGGGACTCAGCATTGCTTGAGGAGAGATATAAAAATCAAACATTAATTTTATTCACATGAGATAATTTGTATGCAAGCTGATTAGGTTACAAGTTTATCTCATTATAAGCTCAAGGCTCTAAGCATTTCATCATTTCTCAGATACCATTAAGTTTAATAATATGACTGCCTGTGTTGTCTATTAAAAATGTGTGTCTGTTCTGCAAGTCTGTATAATTGTGAGGTTTGTGAATATTTATTACTTCATCTTTAGTGCTCTCAACTTTATACCAAATAGCAAAGTTAATTGCCTATACTGCTCTAATTGTATTGTTTAGAGATTGTCCTCTCCTATCCTTCTTCCATTGCAGAGATATTAGTATTATGCAGATTTTTTTGAAGAGTAATAACTGACATGTGAAAACTTGGATAGACAGACATTGGCACTCTGAATGAAAACCCAGTAGGAGGGTACCTGTGATTTCTATCAGGGGTCAATTAGGTCAATACCTTGCTCTTGGGGAATGCCACTGGCCAGTCAGGCTTTTTTAAAATAATTATAGAGACATTGTTTTACATATGCAATTTGCTTCAAAAAGTTATAGTAAGAGGACAGTTTCTAAATACAAGCAAAAGGAGGATTTGAAAGTGCTTCTTTTATAAATCTATCATTTCAGTAGTCATTCACTTTGTTATTCTTCTCAAAATTAATAGGTCAAAATGCTCCAGAATAGACTTTTGTAGCCATTGTTCGTATTCTTTTGTTTTGGTTCTTTAAATTTTCCTCTCTCCTTGATGTGCTCTTTCTATTTTATTTGTAAATAAAACCTTGAAATGAAGAGGCTTGATATTTAGCCTTAGTCTTGTCTCTCAAATATTTTCTTAGAGAAACTGTTTTAATCGTCTGTATATGTTTCTACACTATCCAGCTAGTGGGTCCCCTAACAATATTAATAATTTCCAGTGCCTCTTCTCGATTACTAATGTAATCATAAGTGATTATATGAATGATTGAAGGCTTTAAATGAGAAAAATTGCACTCAGTATTCTCTCCTTTTTTACCCTTTCCTAGTGATTCACCAAGCTGTATCAATTTCTCCAACTTTAAAGGAGAACCAAGTTTTCTTCTGTAAGCATCTTTGATGCTCCACACCAATGACGCTTCTACTTGGTCCGGACATATGCTATTTAGAAGGAGGAAATTTCCTAAATGATATGAGGAAATTTTTCACTATTTTAAACACATTATTTTATATGTTTTTGTTACCTTACTTAATCTTTTTCGCCTCACCTCATTCATTCTTAAACATCTCATTCTAGACCCACCTTTGGGGGCACATATGGGTCCAAGACACATATGCCTTTCTAGCATAACAAACATACAAAAATTGCACGCAAACATACACACATGCACATGGAGAGATCTGAAAGGATCCATCCAATGTTGCTTAGATGGCCTCACGGTCTAGTCCATTTAATGAGTGATATGCAGTAGAAAAGACTTAATGTTACAGAGTAAATCAGGTTTAAGGTAAGTAAGACATTTCTTGGTCCAGAAAAAGCAAAGATACATGTAAAGTTTTCATGAAAGTACAATATGATCCGAAAAACACAGAGAATTAGAATGCAGGAAGTACTGAGTAAGGTAGATTGTTGTCCATTAGCAAAGGTTCTGAATCTCAATAATAGTAACCTGCTAATTATTCTTGAGAAGCCACCACATTTTTAATTAATAAACAAAGTAGTGCTGTGACATTCATGGGAAGAAAAGCTTTCAAGTAATAGGAAATCCTAAAACTATCCAGTGCTGCAAAGTATAGGATGAGGACTTAGAAGAAGTCATTGGGATGGATAACTTGCAAAATTTCTGAAAGACTTAAATAGAATAGGAGAACATGGAGCAGAATTCGAAGATCATATTCTACTAAAGTGCTTTTAGAAAATAATTTCTAATTATCAATTCCGAGAAATGAATGAGGAATGAAAACTCAGGAGCACTAATGTGAAATAAAAGGAGGAGGAGAATTATATCTCATTTTCCTCAGAGAAAGGAAACCACATGTCCGAATTAATTGAATAAACCAGTATGTGTCAATGTGAAAATAAGATAGGGCAGATGAAGTAAGCATGGATATTCATGCTACGCGTCTTCTGTACAGAATAACCTGCGAAGAACAGTTAGAATATAGACCTCCTAGAATAAGTGGATTTTACCGTGACCAGCTGGTAGGAAAATTTAGAGACCTCGGTCTCAGGTCCTCAGATAATGGGGCATTAAGTAAGGAAATATTCATTCCGATATGATGCTGAAATTTGATAAAATTCTTCTCATATGTTTCTTTCTTGATTTTTTTTTTTATTTGTGTGTACTTCTGGAACACAAGTGCTATTTTGACACATTGTTACATTGACCTGTGTAAAGTCAGAGTGTTCCTGCATCTGTTATGCAATCTTGCGTCATCTTCGGCCTTTGCCCCTGCTTTTCTTTATTTTAGATTAATAAGGGGACATGTGATTAGATTACATTGTTCGGGTGTGTTGGCAAACGTCCAGAGCTGTAGTTGAGTCCTTCCCCTGGGAGGTATGCCATACTCGCCTACAATGTGCAAGTGGGAGAGTACTGAGCCCCTTCCTCTCCCCCTCCCACCTTCTTGAATTTAATTGTGTTTTTCTCTCCTGTGGGCCTATAGTTCTTCATCTACTATATTCAAATAAGCATTGAATTCATGGGATGCTTATTTTTCCATTCTTAAGATACTTTACTAAGGGGAATGTTCTTAAACTCCATCCAGGGAAATACAAAAGATGTGAAGTCTCTGTCTTTTATACAGCTGAATAGTATTGTGTAGTATACACATACCACAGATTATTAATTCATTCATGGGTTGATGGGCACACAATTTTTTTTCCACATCATGATTGTAAATTGAATTGCTATAAACATTGTAATACAAATGTCCTTATGGTAAATGTTTTTTGTTTTTGTTTTTTTCCTTTGTGTAGATACCTAGGAATGGGATTTGGGGATCAAATGAAAGGTCTACTTTCAGCTCTTTGAGGATTCTCCACATTTCTTCCGATAGAGGCTATGTTAGTTTGCAAACCCACCAGTAATGTAAAAGTGTTCCCTTCACTGTACACCCTTGCCAACACAGCTTTGGAACTTTTTGATTTGGATTATTCTCAGTGGGGTTAGGTGACATCTTAGGGTGGTTTTGATTTGCATTTCTCTGATGCTTAGGGACATTTTTCATGTGTTTTTTGGCCATTTCTATGTCTTCTTGGGAGAAGATTATGTTCATTTCTCTTGCCCAGTGATTATTTGGGTTGATAAACCTACTACCTGTTCCACATTCTGTTTCCATATGTACACATTAATTCATTCCTAGTTATAAGTGAGAACACGAAGCAAATGTCTTCCTGTGTCTGAGTGGTTTCACTTAAGATAATGGCCTATAGTTCCATCAGTGTTGGTGCAAAAGGCATGATTTTATTATCTTTTATGGGTGGATAGTAATCCATTATATACATACACTGTTTTCTCTGTCCAATCCTCCGTTGATGAACCCTTAGGTTGATTCCCTATGTTTATTATTTTGAATAGTGCAATGATAAACATTTGAGTTCAGGTATCTTTTTCATATATTGATTTCTTTTTTATCGGGTAAATACTCAGCAGTGGGATTGCTGCACTGCATGAGAGTTCTACTTTTAGTTCCTTGAAAAAGCTCAGTACTGTCTTCTATAGAGTGTGCAAATTTTATATTTCTACCAGTAGTACAAGAGTTGCCTTTTCTCTAGACCCTTACCAACACATTATTTTTGGCTTTTTTTAATAATAGCCAGTCTGATTGACTTAAAATATATTTATCACAGTCTTAATTTGAATTTCTCCAATGATTACTGAAATTGAACACTTTGTCATATGATTTTTGACCGTTTGTTTGTCTTCATTTAAAAGATATCTATTCACGTCTTTTGTCAAATTTTTAATGGAGTTGTTGTTTGTTGGTGGTTTTGTTGAGATGTGCAATTTCTTATAAATTCTGGACATTAATCCCCTGTCAGATATATTGTTCCCCATTTTACTGGTTGTCTGTTCATTCTGTGGATGACTTCTTTTGTTGTACAGAAGTTTTTGTAATTTAATTAAGTCCCATGTGTCTATTTTAGTTTTTTTGTCTGTGCTTTTGAGGCCTCAGTTATAAATTCTTTGCCTCCTAGGCCATGTACAGAAGAGTTCTTCCTAAATTCTCATCTAGTATTTTTACAAGTTCAGATCTTATATTTAACCTGTCTTGAGTTGGTTGGTTTTTGTATACAGTGAGAGGTGGAAGTCCAGTTTTATTTCTCTGAAAAAGAAAATCCAATTTTCCCAGCACCATTTATTGTAAAGGGTGCTCCTTCCTCAGTGTACATTCTTGTTAACTTTGTCAAAGACCAGTTGACTTCAAGTATTCAGCTTCAATTCTGTTTTCTTTACTCTGTTCCAATGATCTATGCATTTACTTTTAAATCAATACCATGTTGTGCTGGTTATTATAACGTTATAGCATAATTTGAAGTTAGGCAATGTGGTGCCATCAGGTTTGTTCTTTTTGCTCAAGATTGCTTTGGTTATCAAGGATCTTTTTTGGTTACGTATGAACTTTAGAACTGTTTTTTTCTAATACTGTGAAAAAATATTTTGGCATTTTAATATAGTTACATTCAATCTGTAGATAGCTTTAAGCAGTATAATTTTAGTAATATTAATTCTTCTGATTCATAAGCTTAAGATTTTTTTTTAATTGTTGGGGATTCACTGAAGGTACACAGAACCAGGTTACACTGAGTGATTTTGTTAGACAAGGACACTCTTCTATTTGTGTCCCACCCCCAAAAGGTGCACCACACCCCTTGACCCCCCCACCCCCTCCTTCCCCTTTGCAGCTCTCCCCATGCCCTGCCTCCCACCGTCTACTAGGACTTTAATTGTCCTAATATCAGAATTGAGTACATAGGATTCATGATTCTCCATTCTTGTGATGCTTTACTAAGAATAATGTGTTCCACTTCCATCCAGGTTAATACAAATGATGTAAAGTCTCCATCTTTTTTAAAGGCTGAATAGTTTTCCATGGCATACATATACTACAGCTTGTTAATCCATTCTTGAGTTTGTGGGCATTTAGGCTGTTTCCACATTTTAGCAATTGTAATTCAATCTGCAATAAATAGTCTAGTACAAGAGTCTTTGTGATAAAAGAACTTTTTTCTTCTGGGTAGATGCCCAGCAATGGGACTGCAGGATCAAATGGGAGGTCTAGCTTGAGTGCTTTGAGGGTTCTCCACACTGCCTTCCAAAAAGGTTGTCAAATTCTTTCATCAGTGTTTCTATTCTTCTTTGTCAATATCTTTCATCTCATTAGTTAAACATATTCCTAGAGTTTGTTAATTTCAGTTGTTACAAATGGAATTACTCTGTTGATTTGGTTCATGACTAGATCACTTTTGTTGTATGGAGATGTTATTGATTTCTATACATTGACTTTGCATCATAAAACTTGATTTTATTTATTAGATCTAAAAATTTTTAGTGAAGTGTTCAGGGTTTTCTAAATATTGATCCCTATCCTATTAATACTGATCCTATTATCAGTAAGAGGAAACCATTTGACCAACTTCCTCTTTTCCAGTTTGGATGCCTGTAGGCCTGTACCCTGAGAAGGCATAGCCCTTTCCAGGCAAGCAGTGTGAGCTGGAACTATGGGGATTGAGATCTGTTTCTGTCTTGCTCTCAATAGCAGCCTGCAGCAGAGTTCTGCTGACCTCCTCAGGAGTGCTGGAAGGGCCTGTTCTGCCCCCGTCCTCCTCACAGCAATGCACGAGATCCTCAGTATCTTGCCTTTCCAGATGGCACCCAGATCAAGCTGCTGTGGGATCAGATGTCTGTGGGATGCCGTGTGGTTCCCTTTCTGGAGCAGTATCACTATTCAATGTCTAGGCAGCTTTCTGTGTTAGGCCCAAGGCCTGCAAGAGTTGAGGGTTTCTCCTGTAGCCAAGATTGTAAAAGCCCATTTCATAGTGTGCAGCTTTGGAGTTTTCTCTCTTACAGCTTCCCCATGTAAAGGAGCTTCTTTCTGCTCTCCCCCAGTCCATGGCAGGGTAAGCTGCCTCAAACCCTCTCCCTACCCACTTTTGGTGCTTCTCGTTCCTTGCCTGCTGAATCTCAGTGTTCTCTCTCACATGATCTGTTAGAAACATGACTTCTTACTATTCCGGCTCCTCTCTGTGGAGGATGTGCTTACTACCCGCATCTTGTCAGCTGTCTTGATCTTATCTCTTCATCTGTTTCTGATCAGAAGAAATGTCTATAACACACTTTTTTCAAGACCTCTCTAAAAATGCCATATAATTTTTTCATTGGAAAGTGTAATAAAGTGTTAAACTTGTTAAACTATTTTTCCTATGAATACATTTTCAGATCCCACCTGTTAGTAAAAACCTGTTCCCAAAACTGTAGGGGGCGCTGTGCTGTAGCAATACTTCTCTGGGGTCTAATATTGAAATTTTTTGTTGTTGCTGTTATAGTGGAGGATGTTTACAAAAGCTTTGTTTTGCCTAAATTATCTCTTTCTCTTTCCCCCTTTTAAATATGATCATCAATAAGACTCTATTTTGTATACTTCTAAAATACTTCTTTTTTATGTCAGTATTTTAATAAGCTATCAAATAAAATGGATAAATGACTACCAAAGTTGCACGAATCCCACCTTACTAATTTTTCTGTAATTATCAGATAGTCTCCACTATAAATATACTTAATTTTCTGATGTGATAATCCAAAATAAAACACAACATCTACAGAAAGCTCCTTTGGAACACCTGATTATCTCAGCAACACGGGTGTTTTCACAACATTAAAAAATAATTAGGTCTAGCTTTATCCAAATTCAGAAGAAGGGTTTGAGAATCTGCTACTTTATAAATGATGTCTAATTGTTAGCAATTATGTTGTTTCGTTTTGTACACAACCCAATTTATTTTTTTGCACAAAGGGCCCATGACAATTATATTCTGGCCACAACTGTTAAGGCTATCAACAAATTAAGTACTGATTGCCAGGGTTGCATGAAACAGTCTCCTACCAATTTGCGTAAAGTAAGTAGGCTTCTAAGCCAGAAAAACAAGTGTGTGTTGAATGTTAGAGCTCCCATATCACTTCTAATTATCTGCTAATGGTGAGTAGCCAGGCCAGAATTTGACTTAGAAGCTGTGGTGCATAGCCATGTAAGTTCTAGAGATCTATATACTGTTATAAGGTTTAAAATATTTAGAAGCCATTTAGAAGTTGTATACTTTGAGAGAAAATTTAGCAAGATTTTGCATTTACCCCTTTTTTGAAGTTATTTATCATATACTTTAGTGTAACAAAATCGAATCTGTAATATTTTTTCCTGTTGTTTTCTTACAAAACATCCACTTGCTGGGCGGTGCCTATGGTTTGATGGGTAGGGCGCCAGCCCCATATACTGAGGGTGGTGGGTTCAGGCCCAGTCCCGGCCAAACTGCAACAAAAAAATAGCCGGGCGCTGTGGCAGGCGCCTGAAGTTCCAGTTACTCGGGAGGCTGAGGCAAGAGAATCGTCTAAGCCCAGGAGTTGGAGGTTGATGTGAGCTGTGTGACGCCACAACACTCTACTGAGGGTAACAAAGTGAGACTCTGTCAGTACAAAAAAACAAAAAAAAATCCAATTGATGAAAGCTGAAACTGTAAAATGAAGAGCATGCATTGAAAATACTCTCTTATTGAAGAGATATTCTTTCTCATAAAAGACTTCTTCAAAGTTTAGAATAATTTAAAATATTTAAGAATTAATTTTTCAGTATAACCTATGAGTATTTTTAACAATCTTGTTGCAGAGATAGCTTGAGTTTTTAACATAGGAATGAAAACTTTAAAATCTCTTATAAATCCTTACTATAAAGATAATTATGCTATTTCAGCCTATAGCATACAATAAAGATGTGTCACATATTACAGTGGTGCTGTGTATTACTGAGGTACTTGATGAGATGAATCCTCGGAATGAAGGCATTTTAGGGTTATAATTCATGGGAACAACAGCTTTTAGCTTTCTAAAGTCTATCACAAGAGTGACAACCTTGTGATGAAATGTAATACATAATCCCCTTGGTCACAAACACCATTTTTTTTTCTGAGCTGAAGAATATTTTGTCTTTATTTTGATGATAATAGTTTCATGATTCCCAGCATCATATAGTAAATAGATAGAAGATGTATGCCTGAGGGTATAACCAAAATGTAGTTTCAATTGGGGAAAGCTATCAACATTTTCACTGCAAATATCTTTTCTGGTAAAAGAAATGTCACTGGCTAAAACAGAAGAACATTCATTAATGTCACCTGTATTGACTGTATGTTAAAGCGGAAATGAATAATATGAATTCTAACGCATGATATAAATCGGGTTTATACAAAAAAATTAAAGTGCCTGTAAGGTCCCAGCACTTTACTTACATTTGCCCTGGTGATATCTCCGCATGCTTCCCTTACCTAGTAGCTCCCTTTTGAGCAAACTCTGGACTTTATTATGATAATCGATCCTGTCACAGGAATGTATTGACCTTGCAGTATATCCGCGGTCTATGCTAGGGCCTGAGACCACAAAGGAGACATGATTTCCGTCTTGGAAAAGAACTAATCTATAGCTTTCATATGAAGGCTAAAACCAAGTTAATAGCACAAGAAATGGGGAAAGGGGCAAGGGAGGGGAGGGGAGGGGGGAAGATGGGTGGAAGGAGGGTGATTGGTGGGATCACGCTTACGGTGCATCTTACA
>CAUYRH010096195.1:0-17950 GCA_963574655.1 Perodicticus potto
TAGCTGGGACTACAGGCACCCACCACAACGCCCGGCCATTTTTTGGTTGCAGCCGTCATTGTTGTTTGGTGGGCCCGGGCTGGATTCGAACCCACCAGCTCAGGTGTACGTGGCTGGCGCCTTAGCCCGTTGAGCCACAGGCACCGAGCCAGTAGTTCCTTTATTCAGGTTGAAAATACTTGCTTTGTTCCTAGTGTGATGAGAGTTTTTTAATCCATAATGGATATTGGATCTTGTCAAATGCTTTTTCTATATTTGTTAAGATGGTTTAAATTTGTTAGTATGATGAATTACATTTTTTTTGAAGTATTAAATCATCTTTGCTTTCTCAGGATAAATTTCACTTGATCATGAAATGTTATTAACCTTTCAGAATATTGTTGGATTTGATTTTTTAATATTTTATTTGAATATAAATGCAAAAATCTATTGGAGGCTATTGGTTTAAAGTTTTAATGTCTAGAGGGAAGATTTTTCTGTTTTTGAGACAGTCTCACTCTGTCGCTGTGGCATCATTATAGCTCACAGCAACCTCAAACTTGTGCTCAGGAGATCCTCTTGCCTCAGCCTCCCAAATAACTGGGACTACTGGTGCCCATGTCAATACCCAGCTAATTCTTTCTATTTTTAGTAGAGATGGGGGTCTCATTTTTGCTGCTCAGGCTGATCTCAAACTCCTGAGCTCAAGCAATCCACTCACCTTGGCCTCCCAGAGTGCTAGGATTACAGGCGTGAGCCACTGTGCCCAGCTGGTGGAACATTTTAAAATCTTGCTGTTTCAATTCATATAATGGCTATAAAGCTATTCGGGTTACCTATTACTTTGGAGTAAGCTCTTCTAATAATTCTGTGTCTTTTATGACATTTGTTCGTTTCATGTAAGTTTATGAATTTTTTGACCCTAAACTGTTTATAATATTTCATTATTTTAACATGTATAAATTTGTAGTGCTGTCACTTTTTTGTTCCTGATATTGCTGATTTGTGTCTTCTCCAATTTCTCCTGATACTTTTGCTAGGTTTTATCAGTTTTATTGATCCTAAAGAATCAGCTTTGGTTTTTTTTTTTTTATTTATTTATCTTTTTTAGAGACAGAGTCCCACCCTATTGCCCTTGATAGAGTGCTGTGGCGTCACATAGCTCACAGCAACCTCTTAACTCCTGGGCTTAGATGATTCTCTTGCCTCAGCCTCCTGAGAAGCTGGGACTACAGGCACCCACTACAACTCCCGGCTATGTTTTTGTTGCAGTTTGGCCGGGGCCGGGTTCAAAACTGCCACCCTCAGTATATGGGGCCAGCACCCTACCCACTGAGCCACAGGCACTGCCCTGGTTTTATTTTTTTATTTAACTTCTTGATTTTTAATTTTTTAATTTTTTTTTTTGTCACTCTGGGCAGAGTGCCGTGGCATCATAGCTCACAGTAACCTCAAACTCTTGGGTTCAAGAGATCCTCTTTCCTCAGTTTTTTTCTGGTTTTTTAGTAGAGATGATTTCTCACTCTTGCTAAGACTGGTCTCAAACCTATGAGCCCAAACAGTCTACCTGCCTCAGCCTCCCAGAGTGCTAGGATTATAGATAGGTGTGAGCCACCGCACCTGGCCAGCTTTGATTTTATTGATTTTCCCTCATTATTTTTCCATTTTCTGCTTTATTAGCTTTCACTTTGATCATTATTATTTGCTTTACTCTGGTTACTTAGGTTTTAACTTTTTTCCTGCTTTCTTAAGGTGATATTGAGACCATTGATTTACAACCTGTCTCTTCTAATATAGGTGTTTAGTGTTATAAATTTCCTCAAGGACTTTTCTTACGGTATCTCACATATTCTTATATGTTTTTATTCATATTCAGTGCATAATAGTTTACAATTTCTCTTGAATTTTTTCTTTGATCCATGGGTTATTTAGAATTGTATTATTAAAGGTAATCACAAATATTTAGGGACTTCCTATAGGGATCTATTATTAATTTCTAATTCTACTTTAGTTAGAAAAAAATACATTGTATGACTTAGTCTTAAGAATGTATGGGCTCGGCGCCTGTGGCTCAACGGGCTAAGGCGCCAGCCACGTACACCTGAGCTGGCGGGTTCGAATCCAGCCCGGACCCGCCAAACAACAATGACGACTGCAACCAAAAAAATGGCCGGGCGTTGTGGCGGGCGCCTCTAGTCCCAGCTACTTGGGAGGCGGAGGCAAGAGACTCGCTTGAGCCCAGGAATTGGAGGTTGCTGTGAGCTGTGATGCCACTGCACTCTAACCAGGGCGACAGCTTGAGGTTCTGTCTCAAAAAAAAAAAAAAAAGAATGTATGGCGAATTCCTTTAGGACTCAGAATATGGTCTCAGTAAAATTTCTGTGTACATTTGAAAAGAATGGATGTTCTGTTGTTGGCTTGAATATTCTATAAATGTCAAATATGTCAAGTTGGCTTATAATCTTTTTCAGATCTTCAGTATTTATTTTCTGTTTACTCGTTCTCATTGACAGAGGAGTATTGACATACATATTCAACTACAAAAATAGATTTATCTGTTTTCTCATTTCAATTCTTTGAGTTGAACTAGGCAGTCCCATCTGGGGGTGATGGGAAGCAGCGACAGAGGAAGCTTTGCAGAGCTGCAGTTCACCTCCTGTGCAGAGTCAGTCCTTAGGCCTGGGGGTTGGGGACTGCATCTGTATAGTACACAAGGTTTTAAAACTTCAGCTGGTGGGAAAAGGAACCAGTATATGTGTTAGCATCAGATTGGTTCTGCCTCCTCCTTGGAGGTGGCTCTTTACTAAGTCTTAGGTAGGATATACATGTGCTGATCAGTATTCAAGTAAAGTACTAGGGAGAAGGGACATTTCTCAATTCTCAGGAATTCTCTCCCTGTACAACATTCCTCTCTCCACCCAGGACTTTGCTCTCCAGTACAGTGAGCTATGCATTTCAGCCGCATTGGTCTCCCCAGATTTTCAGCTCTGGCTCTTCTGCTTGTTGACTTCCCTCTAGTCACACAGCAGACTGGAAACTTTACAGAGAGCAAACTGGTTAGTTATAGGACTTAGCTTGTTGTTTTGTTTTGGGTTTTTTTTTTTACCTATGCTGCCTATTGCCCAGTGCCTAAAAACTGTAGTGTAATGTGTTGGTTATTTTCCCACTTTTTAGCTATGTAAAGTGGGAAGGTATATCTGGTCCCTTCTATTCCAGCATAACTAAAAACAGAAATTCTTTCTCTTATTTTTGATTTATAATTAACTATTTTAAAGGGTAACTATCAGCTTTATACATTACCGGTGAATATTTTGTAGCTTGATTAAATAGTTAAATGTTAATTTGGGGTTTGCTACAGGTACTATTTACAGAAGTGAAATATTTCTATTGTTTCAAATATGTAGAGCAAACACTTTTTCTAGAATTAAGAAATTAAGATTATTCATTTACCAAATTCTTGGTTGTAGCATGTTTCATGAATTGACATAATTTTTTTAAAATAGATTTTGGTAAGATATAGAAAGGTTCTAATAAAAAATTAATTTCACTAAATAATTTGTTATCCATCATAAATTTAAGTTTTCGGAGGTTTTTCTGATAATGTATAATAATTAGTATAACATTATCTTTTTGCTCACTGTTACATACTACTCACTGGATTAAATACTTTCTCTCATCTAATCTTTAAAGAAATTATTAGTATAGTATTGATTCTCTCTTACATGTGAAGAAATTAAAGCCCTAAGAAGTTAAATGATTATACTAAGATATGTTTTTACTTAGTTTTTTATTGGAAAGCGTAAATTAACTCAGATGTGATTTTTTTGTTTATTTGTTTTTGAGCAGTGCCTGTAAGATGATTTTTATTTATTTAAAACAAGTTTATCAGCTACTAATAACACTTCATTATCTATAATTTACCTATTACCTCTCCTGGCAGACAAACCAATTGAGACCTCCAAGATATTATTCGTAGTTTTTAGTATTATTAAAAGTTAGAGATAAGCTGCATATCTGTGAGAAGTTAGTTAGGAACACTACAGAACTATTGCAAATAAGAAGGAATTCTTAATATCATAGGCAAATGTTGAGACATTCGGTTCAGAAGGTTACACAACAGCATATAAAGAACTCCTAGTCTTGTTTTATAAAATACAATGTTTTTATTTACAGAGAAGTAAAAGATTTTAGGGATAATCACCAAAAGGTTATTTATACATAGTAATGACTTACAGCTTTCTTGTTGCATTTGTTGTGTTTATTAAATGTTCTAATATAGGCATACCTTGGAGATAATGTGGATATAATTCTCAACTGTAGTAAAGCAAATATTTCAATAAAGCAAGTCTCAAAATGTTTTTGGCTTCCCAGGACATATAAAAGTGATTTCTACACTGTACTATGGTCTGTTAAGTACCAAATGTCATTATGTCTAAAAAAATGTACATACCTCAATTAGAAATACATTATTGCTGAAAAATATTAATGATCATCAGAGCCTTCAGTAAGTTATATATGACCCTTTTGCTGGTAGAGGGACTTACCTCTATATTGATAGCTGCTTACTGATCAGGGATAGGGGGTCACTGAGGGTTGTGATGGCTACAAGAATTTAGAACAACAAAGAAGTTTGACACTTCACTTGACTCTTCCTTTCACAGAAGATTTCTCTGTGGCATGTGATGCTGTTTGATAGCATTTTACCAACAGTACATCTCTTTCAAAATTGGAACCACTCCTCTCAAACTCTGCCGCTGCTTTATCAGCTAATGTATGTAATATTCTAAGTCCTTTGATGTCATTTCAGCTGGAGTCATGGTATCTTCACCAGGAATACATTACATCTCAAGAAACCACTTTCTCTGCTCTTCTCTAAGAAGCAGTGCCTGTTCATTGAAGTTCTACTGTGAGATGGCAGCAATTTAGTTCTATCATCAGGCTCTACTTCTAATTCTCTTGTTGTTTCTACCACATCTGCATTTACTTTCTCCACTGAAGTCTTGAACCCCTCATAGTCATCTATTACAGTTGAAATCAGCTTCTTCCAAACTCCTGATATTTTAACCTCCCATGAATCACGCATGTTCTTAATGACATCTAGAATGCCATGTTTTTTTTTTTTCCCCCAAAAGTGTTTCAGTTTACTTTGCTCATATCCTTTACAGCAGTTCTCAACCTGTGGGTCGCGACCCCTTTGTAACAATGAAAATACATCCTGCATATCAGATATTTACATTACGATTCATAACAGTAGCAAAATTACAGTTGTGAAGTAGCAATGAAAATAATTTTATGGTTGGGGGTCAGCACCACATGAGGAACTGTATTAAAGGGTCGTGGCTTTAGGAGGCATTAGGAAGGTTGAGAACCACTGCTGTAGAGGAACCACTATCTATGGTGGCTTCAGCCTTACAAAATGGATTATCGTTAATGAAGTTGCTCCTTGATTCACAGGCTTCGGAATAGAGGTGATGGCTGGCATGAAAGCAACATGTACATCTCCATCAGAGCTCTTGGGCAACTGAGTACATTGTCAATGAATAGTAATATTTGAAAGGGATCTTTTTATCTGAACAGTAGGCCTCCACAGGGGGCCATAAGATATTTAGTAGATTGTGCTGTAAACAGATGATCTGTCATCCAGGATTTGCTGCTCTATTTATAGAGCACAAACAAAATAGACTTACCATACTTCTTAAGGGGCCTATGATTTTTGGAATGGAACATTGGCTTCAACTTCAAAGTCACCAGCTGCATTAGCCCCTAACAAGAGTAGCTTTTAAGCCAGGTATTGATTTCTCTCTACTTATGAAATTCCTACATGGCATCTTCTTCCACGTTAAAAATTAGGTGATTTGTGTAGTCAACCATATCAAGGATCTTAGCTAGATCTTCTGCATAACTTGCTGAAGCTTCTACATCAGGACTTGCTACTTCACTTGGCATTTTCATGTTATAGAAATGGCATCTTTCCTTAAACCTCATGAACTAACCCTCTGCTACCTTCCACTTTTCTTCTGCAGCTCCCTCACTTCTCAGGTGTCATAAAATTGAGGAAGTTGAGGCCTTCCCTGGATTAGGCTTTGGCTTATAGGGGATGTTATGACTGTTTGATCTTCTATCAAGACCACTAAAACTTTGACTATATCAACCATAAGGTTGTTCTATTTTCTTATCATCTGCGTGTTCATTGGAGTAGCACTTTTAATTAATTTCCATCAAGAATATTTAATTACATTAATGTACACAGCTGTGATTTAATAATAAAAAAAATTTTCTTTGTAATCACAGCTTTGTTAACTGTTTGACACAAGAGGTCTATTTTTTGGCCTATCTCAGCTTTTGACGTAAAAGTGCAACTCTTCCTTTCACTTGAACACTTAGAAGCCTTTGGAATGTTATGAATTGGCCTAATTTCAATATTATTTTGTCTCAGTGAATAGGAAAGCCTGAGGAGAGGGAGACAGGAACGATAAGATTCAACTGAGGGAGTAGGCAGAACACACACATTTATTAAGGTCATATCTTACATGGGTAAAATCACAGATCACCATACCAGATATAAAGATAATGAAAATGCTTTTACATACTGAGAAATAACCAGTGAATGCTAGGGCGCTGGCCCCATATGCCACAGGTGGCGGGTTCAAACCCAGCCCTGGCCAAAAACTGCAAAAAAAAAAAAAAAACAACAAAGAAATAACCAGTGAAGTGAGCACAGGCTGTTGGAAAAATGATGCCAGTAGACTTACTTGATGGAGGGTTTTCACAGACCTTTAATTTACAAAAAATGCAAAGTATTTGCAAAGCACAATAAAACAAAGCACAACACATCAAAAATGATGTTATGACTTCATCACTTTTAGTGGTCTGGAAAAATGGTATTTTTAAAAATAAAATTTGCCCTAAGTCACACACCTTGTAAGTAGCACGATTTAGCTCAGATTTGAGTCACCTTAACATCCATGTTTATTCAGTTGTTACACTACAGTTGTGTGATCATAAACTTTAGGAATTGTCCCAGCAGGATAAAGTAGCTTTTGTATAGATAGTTGCTCTCCTTTTCTCTGCCTCCTTTATCTTTCCAGGCTTATTCCTATTTCTTTTTCCAGACCTTTGACTTGTCTTCAGATTTCAAATCACTAGTTTATTATACCCTGCTTCCAGCCAACTTTTTCCACACTAAATTTGATAGGGAAAACAAAGTAGAATCAAAATGTGGTAACTAACCTCACTTTCTAGTCACTATTGAGAATGTATGTTGTCGGGACCCCTATGGCCTGGTCTTGGTTGCTGCAGGAAGGAACCAGGCATGACACGGATTAGAAGTACAAGCTTGCAGGAGGCGGGCTAACCTTAGTTGCAAGGTAGCCCCGAGCCCCCTCCGCAACAGCTAGTTATTAATGTTATACACAACAGGTGTGGAGAGTTAAGGTCATTGACATAAACAGGTGTGGAGAGGTCAGGTAATTACATATGAGGGCTGCCTGCATAAGGATTGCCACGTGCTCTCCTCACGTGTTCTTTCCCCACAACCCTCATGAAGAACTACAAAGCATCAAGTGTTTAACAGGCTTACTAGTGAATGACTGACCTTATCTCATTCCAGAACACTGAGTTAATTAGGGGATTGCCCCCAAGTCTGGAAAAAGTCTCTAGGCTTGCCAGGAGACTGTCCTGTTCTCGGCGTTTCCTTTTAATGTGATAAGAATCAGTAACTGTCCTTTGCAAGCATGGTGTCCAGTCCTCTACAGTATGTCCTAATAGATTCCATTTATATCAGTAATAAGTTGAATGTGAAATTTATTTGAACTTATATTTATAATCAAAAATGTGATTATAAAACTTATAAATAATATCTGTTATGGAATGCTCTGCACGTTAGTTATTGGTTTGGTATGAATTCCTTTATTAAGAGACAATATTCAACTCTATTGTTTATTTTGAGAAGTTTATTATAAGATCAGCTTCTTTATCAATGACAGAATTAAACAAATGTTAACCTTTAAATTTTTTTTTAAGAAAATAAGATACAGGCTTGGCACCTGTGGCTCAACGGGCTAAGGCGCCAGCCACGTACAACTGAGCTGGCAGGTTCGAATCCAGCCCCGGCCCGCCCAACAACAATGACGGCTGCAACCAAAAACTAGCCAGGCATTGTGGTGGGCGCCTGTGGTCCCAGCTACTTGGGAGGCAGAGGCAGGAGACTCACTTGAGTCCAGGAGCTGGAGGTTGCTGTGAGCTGTGATGCCACAGCACTCTATCCAGGGTGACAGCTTGAGGCTCTGTCTCCAAAAATAAAAAATAAAAAAAAATAAGATATAGATGAAATTGGAGTAAGCTATTTTGCTCCCCTCTCAGTCCACGCTCTCTTCTCTTCTTCCCAGAGGTAATATCAGTTTGGTGACATGGTATATGTATTTCTAGTCCCATGTTTTTAAGACTATTACCTGTGTCCATAAAATATATACTTGCTTTATTTTTAGTGTCTTATATAAATATTGTATTACTCACCTTACTTTGCTATTTTCTGATTTCATATATTATTTGGGGGATATAATCATACATTGATACATAGAGATAATTATTTTAATATTTGTTACATGAATAAATCAAGTAGAAGAAAATCTTTTTAATTGTTTCTCTGTTCTCAAGGTTGTTTTCATTTTGTTTTTTAAATAAAATCAGTGCTATAGCGAACACGAATGTCTGGAGTGAATGTAGTGATCATCAGTGAATGTACATGTGTAAATATTTATCTCAGTATATAACTAAGAGCAGAATTGCTAGGAAACATTTTCATTTGTTATTAAGTTTTTGTCAAATTATCCTTCATAATTATAAGTTTGCATTCTACTAACAATATATGAAAGTTCCTGTTCACTACATTTTCAACTGTCAATATTAGAAGACTTGATTTTTTTTCAAAGAGGAATCCTTTTATTGAAGAGCCAGCCAGCGACTGCCTCAATGTCCCAACATGGGGTTTCTGAGAGTAGCGCTAAGTGCTTAAGGGCTTGTTTGTTTGTTTGTTTTTATTAAATCATAGCTGTGTACATTAATGCATTTATGGGGTATAATGTGCTGGTTTTATATGCAATTTGAAATACTTCCATCAGACTGGTTAACATAGCCTTCATCACATTTTCTTAGTTATAGTGTTAAGAAATTTATATTCTACACTTAGTAGATTTAACTTGCACCCTTGTAAAATGCAGACTTGATTTTTTTTTGTAGTTTGTTGGTATAAAAAGATATATTGTGGTATTAATGTGTATTTTTTGATTGCTAGAAAAATTGAGCATCTTTTCTTTCTCTTTTATTGGTCATTTAGTTTTTCTGTTTGGTGGAAAACAGAATCACCTATTTATATTGTTTCTATTTTCCTCTTGCTTGTAACTTTCTTCTTCTTTTTCTTTTTGACTGTAGCCTTCTTAATGATTTTTAGGATTTTTGTGTGTGTACTGGTTCTAAAGTGGCTGTTAAAAATACTACAGACATTTCCCAGCCTGTGGTTTATCTTTTATTTTTTTCATTTAAATGTTTAAAAATTTGATACATTTTTTGTTAGATTTTTTTTCCTACTGTTCTTGTCTAAACAAAAACATTTCTCTAGACAAATTCATCCCTATCCCAAAGGCAGGACAATATTATCTCATTCCCCTCTAGGATGCTCAAAGTTTTGTTTTTGATATTTAAACTGTGAAACCTTTCCTTTTATTTTTTAGGGTAAATAATTATTAGTTTCTTTTACAGTTTATATAAGCATGATGAATATTGCCTGGTAGCGCCTTTCATAGGGTATTTAGATAGACATTTTTTAAAATATCTTTATATTCCTTAATTAATGACACTAAATATTATTTCTTTTTCTTTCCCAGATTAGAAATCATTTTTCAGTCCCACTCTCTGTTTATGAAGGGGATACCTTATTGGGAACTGCTTCGCCTGAAAATGAATTCAACATACCATTACCATCTTACCGGTGATTTTTCTCTTTATTGTTTTATTTGCTTGTGGAATTTTTGTTTCTTAATCTATATGGATAACTTTGATCACATACACCCTACTAATATCTGACTTATTTACATTTCAGGCCATTTAGATGGTTCTTTTCAAAAAGATGTATTATTTAATTTAATGTATTTAATTTTTATCCACTAAATTATGTTTCACTAGTAAATTATTACTTGACTGTAATATAACCATCGTATATGTGTTTATGAGTTTTAAAAATGTATAATAGATCATATTTGGTTGGTTTTGGACTTATATATGCTATTATGAAGAGATTTTTACCGTTCAGAGGTTTTATAATAGAAATATTTTGATACTCCTTTAGAAAATAATATTTTGTCTTTTTTATCTACATATTTATCTGTTCAAATTTCAGGGCTAGAATTGTAAATAGAAATATGTACGGCATGACTCCGTGCCTGTAGCTCAAGCAGCTAAGGCCCCAGCCACATACACCAGAGCTGGTGGGTTCGAATCCAGCCCAGGTCTGCCAAACAACAATGACAGCTACAACCAAAAAATAGCTAGGCGTTGTGGCGGGTGCCTATAGTCCCAGCTACTTGGGAGGCTGAGGCAGGAGAATTGCTGGAGCCCAAGAGTTTGAGGTTGCTGTGAGATGTGATGCCACAGCACTCTACCCAGGATGACAGCTTGAGGCTCTGTCTTCAAAAAAAAAAAAACCAGAAATATGTACAACATAAATCTTAGATTAGATAAAACTTGATAAAATGTTTTAAGAAAAGATTATTAAAAGTATGACAAAATATAAATTATGAGCTAGTCTTACAGTTTAATGTCTTAACTAGTAAGTACTGTTGTTCAAGATGTTTAATCCGGAAGTGAAAATAATCTCTTCTATGGTGATTAAATTTACTGGAGAATAAACCCTTCTTGGAATTAAGCATTTGAGTTTGGTTATCATT
This sequence comes from Perodicticus potto, assembly GCA_963574655.1. Classification (NCBI taxonomy): domain Eukaryota; kingdom Metazoa; phylum Chordata; class Mammalia; order Primates; family Lorisidae; genus Perodicticus; species Perodicticus potto. The sequence continues at coordinate 10,920 of CAUYRH010096195.1, forward strand.
TTATAACACACATTAGAAATGGACACCCACATGCTACAGAAGGATACAGGCAAAACTGTTAACAATGCTTACCAGTCCCCCCCTTGCCTGTACATGTATTCATTCTGACCCAGACCTAGAAGTTCAGGATGCAAGCTCTAATCCTTAGAAGTCAGTCTAGTGGTTTTAGACACATTTTTATATAAATAGACTTGCTCTAACCCTCATGTGTATTTCATTGCTTAGTTCAAATTTGCTAAGGGAAAGAATTGCATTGTGGAGAGATCAACAAAATACTTGTTGACAATATCTTACCAGTTCTAGAGAGGATTTGGGGTGGGTTATACATAGTAAAAATAGACTAAATTAAAGATAGTCTGTAAGATGTTCAAAAATTTTTATGAAGACATTTCAATTCATTTTGTTCTTGGCCAATATAAGTAAATGGCATTCTAATTTTTAATAAATGTCTGCTGTATAGTTTGTGATCCCAGAGTAGAGAAAATACCATCTTTCTACTTTTTTGCTCAAGTCCCAATGTTAATTTTTTACATGGTAGCTGATCCATCTGAATTAGAATTATTAGGTTCTAAATTTTTAAACTTGACTTGATTAGATTAATTAGTGACTGACCAACGTGAATTTCACATTAGATATTCTTTAAATCTAATAATTTGATGTGAGTGCACTTATATTTAAGATATGAGGTTTTAAATGAACAAGTGCCTGTGTTTCTGTATTGTATTTACCTTCTTAGATTAATTACATAGATTTAGATACAGACAAATATATATAAATGTAATGTATTCCTTATTTATATTTTTAAATACAAATAAATACATTATATCAATTATTTTAATACAAATTAAATATTCTGATTCTGAAATTTAATTGATTTAACAAATATTTATCCAATGTTTTGTTGTGAGTGAGACACTGTAGGATACCAAGATGAGTTACATATGGCTATTGCCATCAACAGATTGATAAAGTATGTAAATGTATACAGTAGGTAACAGTGGGTTGCAGAGAGTTACAGAAAATGTTATAATCATAGAAAACTATGGAAAACACAAAAGGGATCTATGATTGACTCCTGGATGAGGTACATGAAGTATAAGTAAAATATAGTTATGTGGATGTTATATGGAGAGGACAAACTAAGGGTAAGGAATTGCATGAAATAAGATAAGGAACTACAAAAGCATAGATTTTTGTATAGGGATATCAAGAGTAGTTCAGATTTCATTGGAATGTAGAGCTTGTATTAGAAGGTGAACTTTGGAAGATAATTTAAATTTGGAAGTTAATTTAAGTTGCTGCCTCATTTTCTTCATTTTCTTAAATTTTATCTCCATTTCTGTTAAAATAATCTGTTTTTTCCTCCTTATCTCGGGACATTTGAGTTTTTCTGTTTTAAGACCATTCATTCTACAATCTCTTCTCATTTAGAACCTCTTCCTATTGGTTATCTTATCTTTGTTTCCTCTGTCTTCATTCATTCCTTGAACTTTCCATTAATCTTTAATTTCTTAACTCAAGCCTTCTCTTCAGAACATAGCTTTTTGGGAAAATTTCACTGCTGTAAAATGGATTGATTCTGTCTAGAAAGTGCTGATAACACTCTCATCCCTTCTGATGACTATACACATGTGATTTTGGTACCTTTGACAATACCGCAGTTATCTTTTAACATAGTATTTCCCATCTGATTGTGATCTTGAAAGTTAAAAATGTCTTACCCATTAGTGTATTTTCAGATTTGCCTTTTTATTGGTCCAATAATGAGTCTAATAAATGTTCAATAACTGGATGAGCGTATTGGCATTAATTTAATTTGAAGAAAATTAAATTTTTAATCTTTAAGTATGAGAAGAATGGAAAGGAAAATAAAAATTATAGAGAGAATGTAGAAGTAGAATAGGTAAAATCTCCAAGGAAGAAAGAAAAGTCTAATACTATTTTAAAATCCAGAGGGTCAGTAACTGGAAATCACTGAAAAAGAATACACAGAGCAGTGGGTGTGAAGGGTTCTGTGTTCAGTCTAGCAAATTTAAAATTCCAATAAACATCATTACAGAAATAATCAGTATAATAGATAATTTAACATTTTTGGACTACAGCTTATGAAAATAGTAAGGGACTGGAGGTTGTTTTGACAGTTCATCTGTAAGGGATAGTGTCACAGTGATAGCTAATTAGCTAATGAATTTTACATTAGTTTTATAAATATAAAAATATGTCTTAAATGTTTATTCTGGGACACAGCTTAGATTTTAAAAATCATTGAATCTAAAATGCTGAAATTAAACAAAGAATGATATGTTCAAATGTAAAGACTAATCATATGTGTCACCCAATGATTTTGCCACTATTTTCTTAAAACTGCTTTCTTGCATCTATGGCCCACATTTTAGTAAAGTATCTATTGAAGGCTTTCATTTGATTAACTTTGGAAAGCTAGTGATTATTTTTTCAGTAAAAATCCTTTTTAGTTCATGAATTCAGTTGTGACACATATTTCCTTTTAGGCCCACATATCCAGGAAAGCCAACTCTTTTCAGTAAACTATACAAGTCACAGATGCTTATATGAGGTTTGCTTTGCATGTATGACTGATGTGTTTTTTTGTGTGTGTTTATAATTATGTATTTTTGTAAGAAACCAGTTAGTGTTTGGTAAATGTTCTTTTAAGAGAGTAAGTTTGTAAGAAAAGTACTCTGCTCTTAAAAGCCAAATAACTTGATTAGCTTCCAGAAAATTAAGATGATATCTTTTATATTTATCTGTCTTACCTGTATCTAAAACTTACATGAAAATATAAAAATTTTAGTTGTGTCCCCCACCCAGGAAGTGTGCCATATGCCCTTACATTGTGCCCCACAAAAAAAAAAAATACATAAAATAAAAGTTGTATTACAGTATCATAAAAGGCGGTAGTTTTATTATGCTGAAACAGTTTATATCTATAAATTCATCTAACTTAATGTCTTCTTTTAAAGCATTTTAAAGTGTATTATTTAATCTTCTGTGCAGATCATTCCTTTTTTTGAAGCCAGAAGACAAGGACTACCAAATGAGTGAAGCAGTTGACTTTGAAGAAATTAGAAAAAGTGACGGAGCTCTTCTAAAGAAGAAATGTAGATCTATAGACCCTTCTAAGAAATCATTTCTTATTAATATTGTCCCAGAAAAAGATAATTTGACATCTCTGTCAGTGTATTCAGAAGATGGTTGGGACTTGCCATACATAATGCATTTGTGGCCTCCTATCCTACTCCGAAATCTTCTTCCTTACAAAATTGCATATTATATACAGGTATTGTTGAATTTCTTTAGTACCTTTCTGTCCTTGATTTTGTAGTTTTAGTTATATAAAATCATGAACACTAAAAAGTATTTTAGTTCTAATAAAAATTAGCATAATAGTAAAAAAGAGATAGTACAACTGTTCTTTTGCAATAAGTATGAGAATTAGTATTCAAATAACTTTCAAATACTAGACTTAAAGGAAACAAACAAAAAAACGAAGCCTGCTACATTATATTATATTCCTTTATTGCTAATTTTCTTAAAGGATTGTATGCTCTATAGAATTCATTTTTCTTTTACATATTTGTTATTTTAATCAGATTAAGTCTGGTTCCCTTCTGTTTTTATAAAATAGGAATCTCTCCATCTTGAGACTTTATGTGAATATTCCATTTGCCATGCTCATCAAATGAAAGAAAATAGTTCTTTCTTGTTACAGTCTGTTAATTGTGGATTTATTTTACTTTGGGAATTACTGTATGTTTATACTTTTCTATTGCATCTTTTTTGGGAGGAAGAAGTTAATGTTTATAGTTTTAAAATATCTTTTTGCATATGACAGATGGTGGTTTATGAATTTTACTGTCAGATAGATTTGAGATTATATCCTAACTCTGTTACTTGCTAGCTAGCTGTATGTTCTTAGATAGGCTTTATTGCTATCACAATCTTTTATCCTACTTTAAAAATGGGAATAATAATAAAATTTGGATAGGATTAGGAAAGTGGGAAAATCAAATTAAATGATTTAGTACAGTGCCAGACAGACACATGGTTGCCATTTATTGACCACTCTAGCCCTTGTTATTTTGTGGAACCTTATTTGATATATAAAGAATCAGGAATTCATACTATTTTTGCTTTAATTTAAAATCTTGAGATGAAGAGATTTCTGTGTTATAATAAGAGGAAGGAGGGGGATGCTAGAAAAATTGGTGAGATACTTAGATGCCCTATTTACATTTACATTTTCATAGAACTTGTAATTTGATGCATTTAATTCTACCAGTTTCCAAAAAAATGTTATCAGTTTTTAGAAAGACAGTTTACATGTGGTATGAAGAAGGGTTAACTTAAGGGAACAAGAGCCGCTAGGAAGCTCTTCAACTGAGAACTCATAATGACATGAATCAAAATGATAGAAGCGTGGGCAGACAGAAGTGAATGGTTTTGAGAGATACATAAGACATAATATAAAAAGAGTAAAATTGGTAATAGATAATGAAAGACTGTCAAAGTGAATAATGAGAAATAGTAGCAATTGCTTATTTTGTGGTTTTCTCCTGTATTTTTCATTATTTTGTAGTTTTCAAAACTAAAATCACTAATGGATATGATTTTTTGTAGTTTCACTAATTATGGTATTTTTGAAAATTTCCAGTGGAGTTACCCATTATAACCTTTAATAGAATTCTCATAATTGTCCTTTGAAGTAAGTCATTTACACAGCTGACAGAGTTAGAACTTGAATGTAAACTTTTCATGTTTTCTGACAGGTATTTCAAATTATTGTGTGTAGCATTTAGACTAAATTAAATAAAATTTGGGGGCATATTATTCTGAAACATTTTTAAATTTGTTGTATTTTTTTATTACAGGGAATTGACAACTCAGTCTGTACTCTAAATGAGGGACATTCTGCCCAGATTTGTGCTGCACAGTTGGATAAAGCCAGGCTACATTTAAAATTACTTGACTATCTTAATCATGATTGGAAAAGTGAATATCACATAACACCTAACCTACAAGACATTACTTTCATCAGTTTTACCTGTGTTACAGAAATAGAAAAGACTGATTTAGATATTGCTGTCCATATGACTTACAATACTGGTCAGACAGTTGTGGCATTTCATAGTCCTTACTGGATGGTCAATAAAACTGGCCGGATGTTACAATACAAAGCGGATGGAATCCATCGGAAGCATCCACCAGATTACAAAAAGCCAGTTCTCTTTTCTTTTCAGCCAAATCACTTTTTTAATAACAATAAGGTATGAGCTATTTTTTTCTAACTTCCACTTTTCTTCAGATATTCGTCTCTCCTTCTAGTATTTAGTGTTTTAAAGAATAAAATGTTATGAAACTTGGGCAAAGATAACATTTGTTAAATATTTGAGGTTAAAAAGATTAGAATTTAATATTGGGAAAGGTTTAGTACATTAGCAATATAATATTTAATTTATGGTGAAAGCAAAAAGTTTATTAATTTAATCAGGATTTTTTTTGAGGTGCCTGAATAGTAATATTTTTGAAATATTTTTTTCCTAGGTACAGCTTATGGTAACTGATAGTGAGTTGTCTGACCAATTTTCAATTGATACTGTTGGTAGTCATGGAGCTGTTAAATGCAAAGGCCTGAAAATGGAATATCAAGTGAGTTCCATCTGTGTGTGTCAAGAAACTTTTATTTTAAACGTATCTATTAAATACTTAAATTTTATACAGATGCTATAATACTATAACAGTTCTGATACTATGATAATATAACAGTGTTTTTAGAACTTTTATTTTTTTTCCCATAGGTTGGTGTCACCATAGACCTCAGTAGTTTTAACATTACTAGAATTGTGACATTTACTCCTTTTTATATGATTAAAAACAAAAGCAAGTATCGAATATCAGTGGCTGAAGAAGGAAGTAATAAATGGCTCTGTCTTGATTTGGAGCAGGTGGGTAGATGAATTTCAGAATCTGTTTGGATTCTAGTTTCTCCTTGAAATTAGTTACTTGAAATCACTATGTAATGTTTTAACTCCCCCTGCATCAGTTTGGTTTTAGTTTCATGAACCTTTTTTTGAATATTTGTGCCAGGCTCTGGATGTCTCATTATTAAAAATTGAGCCTTGCCATCTAGGAGTGCATACACATAGCTTGATAAGAGAGGTAGGCATTTAACGATTACTAGCAAGTTTGGTTAAATAAAACAATAGAAGACTAGACAAGGGAAAAATGCATCAAAAAAGAAGGAAATGATATATGGTGTTCAGAAAGCTGTTCAAAATGCCTTCAGAGAATAGGTTAAGCCAGGCTTTCTTAAAGTAATTTGGAGAAATAATAACATAGAACTGAAATTTTAATTCTGTGGCATCATTAGCTCTTGAACTTTTGGATAAGAGTTTTCGAAACAATTTGCTGAAGTTGATGATATATTTTATTTTGAACTTTTATTGTGAATGTTAGGATTATAAGAGAGGTGTTTGCTATTTTTATTTATTTTTTATATTTGCATATAAAACCATCCTAGTGGGATTATTCTTTTTTTTTTTAATTTTTACATTTACATGTGTTTATTAGGTTTCCACTTTTTGCCTTCACAGAATGAAAAAGGCTTAATATTTAATAATATTAACAGTGTTTAAGATAAGGACTAGAAACAAAAACCTCGAAAAGAATGAAAGAAGATAAATACATTCAGAAAAGAAAGCAGATGATTACTGCATCAAAATATTAAGCAATAATAATAATAATAATGCAAAGAAAGTAACATTCGTATTGTCAAATAAAAGTATGTCTATTATAGAGTACTTTAACTTGAGGCTTAGTATGGAGTCATTAGTTAACTTATTTTTTTTTTCTCAAAGTCTCAAAAAATAGATAACTAATATTTATAAATAAAAGTAAAAGATAATTTCAAAAAACAGATAATGCCAAATCTTATAGACAATAGAAAAAGAAGAAATAATTCAAAGTCATTCTACTTAATCAGGATATACCTGATATTAAAATTAGAGAAAATA
>CAUYRH010096198.1:0-10576 GCA_963574655.1 Perodicticus potto
ACAGTTGTGATGTATTCTTCATATGAAAGTGTGAGTGATTGTAAATTGGTTTCATAATCGTACTGAGTACATTGCATATTTTTTCTTCCATTCTTGAGATACTTTACTAAGTAGGATATGTTCCAGCTCCATCCATGTAAATATAAAAGAGGTAAAGTCTCCATCTTTTTTAAGGCTGCATAATATTTCATGGTATACATATACCACAATTTATTAAACTATTCATGGGTCAATGGGTACTTGGGCTTCTTCCATGACTGGGCTATTATGAATTGAGCGGCAATAAACAATCTGGTGCAAATATCTTTTGTTATAAAGTAATTTTTGGTCTTTTGGATATACATCTAGTAAAGGAATTGCAGGATCAAACAGCCGGTCTACTTTTAGATCCCTGAGTATTCTCCATACTTCTTTCCAAAATGGATATATCAGCTTGCACTCCTACCAGCAGTGCAGAAGTCTTCCCTTTTTTCCACATCCACACCAACATCTGTAGTTGTGGGATTTTGTTATGTGAGCCATTCTTATGGGAGTTAGATGATATCTCAAAGTGGTTTTGATGTGCATTTCTCTGATGATTAAAGATGATGAGCATTTTTTCATGTGTCTGTAGTCCATGTACCTATCTTTTTCAGAGAAGTTTCTGTTCAAGTCCCCTGCCCACAAAGAAATGGGATTACTTGTTCTTTTCTTCTTAATAATTTTGAGTTCTCTATGGATTCTGGTTATCAAATCTTTGTCAGAAGCATAACCCGCAAATATCCTCTCCCATTCTGAGGGCTGTCTGCTTGCTTTACTTACTTACTGTGTTCCTGGCTGTGCTTTTTAGTTTGATCAGATCCCAGTAATGTATTTTTGGTGTTGCTTAAATTGCCTGGGGGGTCCTCCTCATAAAGTATTCTCCCAGGCCAATTTCTTCAAGAGTTTCTCCTGCATGCTCTTCAAGAATCTTTATAGTTTCATGTCTTTTTTTTTTTTTTTTTTTTTTTTGAGACAGAGCCTCAAAGTGTTGCCCTGGGTAGAGTGCTGTGGCATCATAGCTCACAGCAACCTTCAATTCCTGGGCTCAAGCGAGTCTCCTGCTTCTGCCTCCCAAGTAGCTGGGACTACAGGTGCCCACCACAACACCCGGCCATTTTTTGGTTGCAGCCATCATTGTTGTTTGGCGGGCCCGGGCTGGATTCAAACCTACCAGCTCTGGTGTACGTGGCTGGTGCCTTAGCCCATTGAGCCACAGGCGCCAAGACTATAGTTTCATGTCTCAAGTTTAAATCTTTTATGCAGTGAGAGTCAATTTTTGTTAATGGTGAAAGCTGTGGGTCCAGTTTCAGCCTTCTACAAGTCACCAGCCAATTCTCCCAGCACCATTTGTTAAATAGGGAATCTTTTCCCCAATTTATATTTTTGATGGGCTTATGAAACATCAAATGACAGTAAGTGTCTGGGTTCATCTCTTGGTTCTCAATTCTGTTCCATACATCTACCTCTCTATTTTCGTGCCAATATCATGCTGTTTTGTTTACTACAGATTTATAGTATAGTTTGAAGTCTGGTAGAGTGATTCCTCCTGGTTTCTTTTTATTTCTCAATAATGTCTTGGCTATTGAGGGTTTTTCTGGTTTCGTATAAAATGAAGTACTATTTTTTCCAGATCTTTAAAGTATTACGGTGGTGTTTTGGGATTGCATTTAATTTGCAAATTGCTTTGGGTAATATGGACATTTTAACAATGTTGATTCTTCCTAGCCATGTGCATGGTATGTTTTTCCATTTGTTAACATCTTCAGCTATTTCTTTTCTTAGAGTTTAATAATTCTCTTTATAGAGATCATTCACATCCTTTGTTAGGTAAATTCCCAAATCTTTCATCTTCTTTGGCACAACTATAAAGGGAATAGAGTCCTTGACTGCTTTTTCAGTTTGACTATTATTGGTATATATATATAAAAGCTATTGATTTGTGAGTATTGATTTTGTATTCTGCGATGTTACTGTATTCCTTGATCACTTTTAAGAGTTTTGTGGTTGAGTCTCTGGGGTTTTCCACGTATAAAATAATATCATCTGTGAAGAGTGAAAGTTTGGTCTCCTCTGACCCTATTTGTTTACCCTTGATCGCCTTCTCTTGCCTGATTGTGATGGCTAAAACTTCCATTACAATGTTAAAAAGCAGTGGAAACTGGCTCAGCACCTGTGGCTCAAGCACTAAGGGGTCAGCCACATATACCTGAGCTGGTGGGTTCGAATCCAGCCCAGCCTGCCAAACAACAACGATGGCTGCAACCAAAACATAGCCAGGCATTGTGGCAGGTGCCTGTAGTCCCAGCTACTTGGGAGGGGGAGGCAGGAAAATTGCTTGAGCCTAGGAGTTGGAGGTTGCTGTGAGCTGTGATGCCACAGCACTCTACCCAGGGCGACAGCTTGAGGCTCTGTCTCCAAAAAAAAACAAAAACAAAAACAAAAAACAGTGGAGACAATGAGCAACCTTGCCTGGTTCCTGATCTGAGTGGAAATGTTTTCAATTTTACTCCATTCAATATGATATTGGCTGTAGGTTTGCCTCTATCAGTTTAAGAAAAGTCCCTTCTATACCTATTTTCTTAAGTGTTCTGATCATGAAAGGATGCTGGATATTGTCAAAAGCTTTTTCTGCATCTATTGAGAGAATCATATGGTCTTTTTTTTAGTTTGTTTATGTGATGTATTTTATTTATAGATTTATGTATATTGAACCAACCTTGAGACCCTGGGACAAAACCCACTTGGTCATGGTGTATAATTCAAATATGTACATCAAATATGTGTTGCTGGATTCTGTTTGCTAGGATTTTTGCATCTATGTTCATTAAAGATATTAGTCTATAGTTTTCTTTTCTTGTTTGTTCTTTCCCTGGTTTGGGAATCAGGGTGATATTTGCTTCATAGAATGTGCTGGGAAGTATTCCTTCTTTTTTGATGTTTTGGAAAAGGTTAAGTAATATAGGTACTAGTTCCTCTTTAAAGGTTTGGTAGAATTCTGATGTGAAGCCATCTGGTCCCGGACTCTTCTTTTTGGGGAGATTTCGCATAGTTGATTCTATTTCAGTACTTGATATAGGTCTGCTCAGCATTTCCAATTCTTTCTGATTAAGGCAAGGAAGTTGGTGTGCTTCCAACTATTGGTCAATATCGTTCAGATTTTCATATTTCTGAGAATAAAGTTTTTTATAGTATTCACTAAGGTTTTTTTTAATTTCTGAGGTGTCTGTTGTTATTTCACCTTTGTCATTTCTGTTTGATGAAACTATGGACTTTAATTTTCTATTTTTGGTTAGGTTGGCCAAAGGTTTATCAATTTTGTTGAATTTTTCAAAAAACCAACTTTTTGATTCATTGATCTTTTGAATAATTCTTTTGTTTTCGATTTCATTTTATTCTGCTCTAGTTTTAGTTATTTCTTTTCTTCTGCTAGGTTTGAGGTTGGAATGTTCTTCCTCAAGATGTCCCATTAAGTTATTGACTTCCTCTCTTTCTGTTCTCTTGAGGAAGGCTTGCAATGCTATACATTTCCCTCCTAGGACTGCCTTTGCACTATCACACAGGTTCTGAGAATTCGTGTTTTCATTATTGCTTTGTTCCAAAAATTTGGCAATTTCCTTCTTAATCTCATCTATGACCCAACTATCATTTAGCATATTTAGTTTCCACATCTTTGTATAAGTATGTAGATACCTATTATTGGTGAGTTCAATTTATATTGCATGATGATCCAAGAAAATACAAGGAATAATTTCTATACTTTTAAATTTACTGAAGTTAAACCTAAGATGTGATCAATTTTAGAGGATGTTCCATGGGCTGATGAGAAGAATGTCTATTCAGTTTTGTTTAGGATGATGAATATTAAATTCAATTGTTGTATGGTGAAGTTTAAGTCCAAAATTTCTTTGTTTAATTTCTTATTGGAGGATCTATCCAACACTGACAAAGGGGCATTAAAATCGCCAACTATTATGGTTCTGGAAGATTTTAAATTGCTCATGTCTGCTAGGGTCTCCCTTATAAATTGAGGAGTATTCTGGTTGGGCACATAAATGTTAATAATTGACATTTCATCATGTTGAGTGTTTCCCTTAACTAACATGAAGTTATCATGTTCTATCATCATTATCTTTCTTTACTTTTGTTGGTTTAAAGCCTGGTGTATCTGCAAATAAAATTGCTACCCCTGCTTTTTTCTGGTTTCTGTTTGCCTGGATGACAGATGTCCATCCCTTCACCCTGAGTCTATATTTATCCTTTAAGGTAAGATGAGATTCTTGTATGCAGCAGATATCTGGCCTGAGTTTTTGTATACAGTGAGCCAACCCGTGCCTCTTAAGAGAACAGCTTAAGCCATTCACATTAATTGAGAGTATTGATAAACCTGGTAGTATTTTGGGAGGCAAGTTTTTCAAAAGTCCAGTGGACATTTTGAATCTTTTCACACTGTGGAAATTGGGTTTTGGTCAAGAATTTCAGAGTGAGTTTACTTTGGGGGTAGAGCATTGTGCTGGTCATTATGGAGGATGGGTCAGGGGATATCCTGAAGAGCTGAATTGGTTATGGCAAATTTCTTCAATGTGTGTATGTCATTAAAGTATTTAACTTCTCCACCATAAATGAAGCTCAATTTAGGTGGATACAGGATCCTGGGCTGAAAATTTTTTTGTTTTAGGAGATCGAAAGTCGATGACCATCCTCTTCTGGCTTGAAAAGTTTCAGCAGAGAGATCTGCAGTCATTCTAATATTCTTCCCCTTGTAGGTTATGATTTTATTAAGTCTGGCTGCTTGTAGGATTTTCTCCTTCATATTAACTTTGACAAAGTTAATTATAATGTATCCAAAAGAGGCTTTATTTGGATTGAGTCATGCTGGAGTTCTGAAACTGTCTGCTATCTGAATTTCAGTGTCTCTTGACATGCTTGGGAAGTTCTCCTCAATTATCTCTTGAAGTAGAGTATCTGTGCTCTTTGGACCATCTTCTCCCTCAGGGATTTGTATGAGGCGAATGTTTGCTCATTTGGAGTGGTCCCACAATGCCCTCAGGGAATGATCCATTTTTCTCTCCACTTCTCTTCCTCTTTGAGCATTGGGGAGTGTTCAAAAGCTTTGTCTTCAAAGAGATACTTTCTTCTGTCTGCTCCATTCTGTTGGTGAGGGATTCTACTGTATTTCTCAGATCTTTGAGGGCTGCAAGTTCTTGCCTCAACATGTCAAAATCTTAGGTGATTTTTGTTTTTGTATTCATTGAATTATTGAGACAGATTTTGAATTGATCCTTGAATTTCTAATTCCATCTTTACCTCCATTCTGTTAATCTTATTTGCAATCCAAATTCTGAATTCGATTTCTGACATTTTAGCCATTTGTTTATGAATGGGATCTTCTTTTGTGTCTCCTTTGTCATTCCTTGGGGGAGTTGATCTACTCTGATTACTCATGTTGCCAGTTTTTCCACTGATTCTGCCCCATGATTATTTTTCACCATTTGGCAAGAGAAGCTGGCAAGGTAAAATTGAATTGAGGTCTCCTGGAATTGTAATTAACCAGCCCTTTACCAAAGAACTGGGACTGGTGATTATGGCTTTTCCCTTAGACCTTTATAAAGGTCCCATTCAGAACTAAAGCCTGAAACTCTGGGGACAATGCTTAGTGTGGTTGGGCTAGATGGCACTGACTGGTATTCAGGTAGTCTCTGTCCAATCCTAGTGAATCAGTGGCTTTAGGCTGAAATCTCAGCTGTGGAAATATATAAGCAACTAAGATACCTCACCCCCCCACAGGTGACAATTGGAAAGGAAGAATCCCATACTCCCACAACAATACAACCAGAGTACAACCTTGGTGGGTCCCTGGGTGATCAGACCAGGTTAAGATTTCCAAACCAATTGTCCTGGTCAACACAAACACCAGTCAGGTGGGAGAGTTCAAAAGGTCTTCAGCAGCTAGGGTCCACTGACTGCTCAATTTACCTCAGTGGGAGGGACCTTGGAGCCACCACCACTGTCAGGGACTGCACCTCCTGTCTGAGGACCTGCTGTATGAAGGTTGCAGGAGCCAGCAGGGAGCTAGAGGGCATTGCCACTGGCCACAAGGCTCACAGGAGCCGCTGACCCCTGGCCTTGGGCTGCAGGAGTGGGGCAGGAGGCCAGAGGGCAGAGCTGCTGGCCTGTGGTTGGGGGGTGCTCAGGGGTTGCAGGATTAGGGCAGGAGTTGCTGGCCCCGGGGGTTGGGGGAGTCACCAGCAGCAGGCTGTGGGTTGCAAGGGCTGTGGAGTCACAAGCTGTGGGGGGTAGGTCCCAGTATTTTTTTCATCTGTGTCTAATTTGCTGTTAAGCTTTTCTACTGAGTACTTAATTTCAGTTCCAGAATTTTCATTTTTTGGTAGATTGTACTAACTGTAAGTGTCCCTAACGTCCATGTATTTTTAATATTATGTTTTGAGATAATAATACTTTTACAAGAGTTGCAAAAATAATCCAGAGCGGTGTCATTCAGCTTACCCTTACACTAACATCTTACATTACAAAAGAACAATGATCAAAACTAGGAAAAATTAAACTTGGTACAATGTATTAATAAACCACAGAATTTACTTGGGTTTTCCCATTTGTCCTTCCCAGAAAAGGTCCTAACATTCCTTTTCTGCTCCAGGACCAACCCAGCATCTGAAATTGCACCAGGTTGTCATAGCTTTCTCTCTGCAAAAGCTCTTCAGTCTTTCCTTGTCCATTACCTTGAGACTTTTTATTTTATTTATTTATTTTTTTTGAGACAGAGTCTCACTTTGTTGCCCTTGGTAGAGTGCCGTGACATCACAACTCACAGCAACCTCAAACTCTTGGGCTTAAGGGATTCTCTTGCCTCAGCCTCCCAAGTAGTTGAGACACAGGTGCCTGCCACAACTCCGGGCTACTTTTTTTTTTTTTTTTTTTTGGTTTCAGTTGTCATTGTTGCTTAGCCGGCCCAGGCGGGGTTCAAACCTGCCACCTTAGGTGTATGTGGCCAGCGCCCTTGCTGATTGAGCTACAGGCACCGCCCCCTTGAGACTTTTTAGAGTACTGGTCCATCATTTCATAACATGTTCTTCTAGACAGCCCTTCTAGAAGTTTGGAGTTTTATGATGTTTCCTCATGATTAGACTAAAGTTATACGCTCTTAGGAAGAATGTCATAGAGGTATTCTGAGAAGAGGTGCTCTTCTCAGCAGGTCATATGGGGTATGTCATACAGATGTGTCTTATTAATGATGACGTTAACTTTAATTTTTTGGTTAAAGCAGTGTGTTCCAGGATTCTCCACTGTACAGTTATTGCTTTTATTTTTGCAATCATTAAATGTTTGATGAAGGCTCAGTGCCCATAACTCAGTGGTTAGGGCATCAGCCACATACACTGAGGCAGGCTAGTTCAAACCTGGCCCAGACCTGCTAAACAACAATGACAATTGAAACAAACAAACAAAAATAGCCAGGCCTTATGGTGGGTACCTGTAGTCCCAGCTACTTGGGAGGCTGAGGCAAGAGACTTGCTTAAGCCCAAGAGTTTGAGGTTGCTATGAGCTATGATGCCATGGCACTCTACCGAGGGTGGCACAGTAAGACTCTGTCTCAAAAAAAAAAATGTTTGATGAGGAAAAATCTATGAATTTATCTGCTTCTACTTAAATGTTTACCCACTTATTATTAGTGTGGTATTTAATGGTGATTTTTTAATTTTTATTATTCTTTCCAAATTATGATTCCGAAATCTTCTGTAATGAAGAGTTGTCTCTTCTCCCCTATTTATTTATTTATTCATTCATATAATTACCTATACCAATATGGACTCATGGATATTTATTTTTTTCTTGGACCATAATCTAATACGATCATTATTTATTTAGTTGCTTGAGTTCCAGCTTTGGCCACTGGGAACTCTGTGTCCTTTTCATGTGTTTCCCAACTCCATCGCATCTCTCTCTCTCTTTTAGCACTTTCCTACTTTTTGGTACTGCAAGATCCTCTAAAACATCTTTTATTTTCCCTGTTTCAGCTCTGGAATAAATTAGTTCTCCAAGGATCCCTGATTCCTTTTACTGGAAAACGGTGTTTAGAAACCAAAATCTGAACACTACATGTGCCAACTCTTACCAGGGTGTTGCTATTTCTATCCCTCTTAGCCAAAACAGGTAGAAAATATATGGATATGTAGTAACTTACACATTCATGTACATCTGTATTTATTCTAGTACCACAGAGTTCATTCCAGCCTTCTCCCATTTGTTACTTGTAAATTTCTACAACAGTTAAATAGCTAATTCTCATTCATATATATTTTTAAATTTTAAAAGTTTCATTAGTATTAATACAAGTTTATGAAAAAAAATGATGCACTTAAGTCCCTTCCCTGAAATGCTCTAATTATGTTTGATTCTTCTAGACACGTGCCCAAATTTTACACAGTCATAATCATTATGTTGCACTTTATCATCATTTTACATATTCTTTCTCATATATTTAAGCATTTTTCATGTTTATCAACCTTTTAAAGGAATAAATACCTTACTAACCCATTTTTGAGCTGTCATTCACTAACTTATCAAAATCCCTTGGAAAGTCATATTACTTAGGTATTTATATATGTGTCTGTGTATAAAATAAGGCATCTTTTGCTAGGTTTTTTTTTTTTTTTTTACCTAAATGAACCCATTTATAAGTGGCTTATATTGTCTGAAAAAGTAGAGCTCCTATTGGTCTCTCAATTCCTTCAGTCTTCTGATGGCAGACTTTATTGTAACAGTAGAAGTGGTGTTATAGGTCTAGGCACCACCAGCTACTGTTTTCATGCAGGAACCACAATGCCAGATCCCCAAAGCTCGTCTCTTCATTTTGCTTTTTCCACAAAAGGAGCAAGTGTACTTGATGCTGGGAGAATGGGGACTGAAGACCTCATTCTTGGCAAGGGAAAGCACCCCCAGAAAAAGAGGAAAATTAAAAAGTAAGCTGAGTGAGTTGGAACAAAGAAAAGTCCGCTAGTTTACATTTAAGCTAGCCATTGCTAGCAAGCTTCCAGCCTTTTCTGAAACTCTGGCCCATTGAGGATGCAGCTTACAAATAGCCCTGCTGGGTCTGTGAGCACTCTGAGGAAAAATAGCCATAGAAGAGACTATGGCAAAGACCTGGAAAGATACATTAACTGGGTAGATACATTTCTGCCTAGTAAATAGGCAAAGCAGATACCCATTGTAGAGATTTGCATTTTCCTGGGGCAGAGATCAAGGCAGTAGCTCAAGCCCTGAGATATAGGGAGAAGAGCTTATCTTCTTATGGTTGCCACAAAGGATCTTACTCTGCAAAAAGGGGTATAAGCTCTTCTGCCCATATCTCAGGGTTCGAGCTACTCCCTTGATCTCTGCCCCAGGCAAATGCAAAGTGGGACCACACCTATGGAGCATATTGCAAGGGTACAAGTCTAATCTATCAAGTATAGAACATAACATGTCTTAACACAATAATCAAGTAAATGAGGCAAAAGTTATATTAATTAGTTAGATGTAAGCACTCCAAATTGTATAAAAAATCAATACATTGTACCCCACATATGCATAAACGTATTCATGATCTATGTGTATACAATTTAATAAAAGGAAAAAAAAAAAAAGATCCTCTGTGGTGGTGATGGGAGGAAAATTCCTCCCTCCCACCAATTCCCCAGAGATTAACACCAGTGATGTTTTACTCCATAAGAAACTAGTGGAATTTAACACCTCCCTAGAAATCTGTGTGTGATCTCAAGTGGGAGGTTCTCCCAATATAAGGCTCATATTTCAGATTTCTTAAGGGTACTCAAACCCTTAAATAATAACAATAGGAGCTGGTATGCTCACTCAGAAACTGCTGGCATCTTTGTTCCCTCCCTCATCTTACCCTCTGAGCAAACAGACTCCAATAAAAGCAAAGTGGAGCAAATACTCGGTGCCATTGCAGAATCCCACAAATGGGCAATGGACCCCTGAGTTCCCACCTTTAATTCTATTCTGTATCTCATATCTCTTTCTTTGCCGTCATTCCTAAATTTATATTTCTTCAGTCGGTCACCACCCGTTCCACAGGTCTTAGTGGACCCTGCCCCCAGGGTGGGACCCCAACACTTGGTGTGCTAGTTGATTTCAATTTTATTTACCATTTTCTATAGGGAGGTGCCATAGCAGGTTCCATATTTACTGAGGATCCTCACCTTCTTTGTGCATTTAGCCATGTCACCACAAACCAGGCCCAAGCCCAGGGAGCATCTTTCACTAGTTCTTGTTTACCTTTTTAGGAATAGACAGAGATGAGGGGGTAGACCCCTATCCAAGTATTCATGTAATTCAATCAGCAAATATTTAGTGAGGGCCTACTATATGTCAGAAACTTGTAATAAAATGATTATACAGGGACTGCAGGCTGGAAAGGTCTTGCCTGTGAGCTGTTTGGGTTTCTTTTGGACTTGGCACTCGGTTGAACTGCCTTGGGAGAACTTGGGCAGGAGTGTGGGGGTCTTTGAGTGCTGCCTGGGGCCCCAGACTGGGCCAC
>CAUYRH010096200.1:0-13128 GCA_963574655.1 Perodicticus potto
ATTCAGACAAGCGCAGGAGCTGAGGAGGCCACTGTCCTCAGGAATTCTTCCCCAAGCATTAGAAGGATGCTTCCTCCACTCGGGAGGCTGAGGCAAGAGAGTCGCCTAAGCCCAGGAGTTGGAGGTTGCTGTGAGCTGCGATGCCACGGCACTCTACCGAGGGCAATAAAGTGAGACTCTGTCACTACAAAAAAGAAAAAAAAAAAAATAGAAGGATGCTTCCTTTTGTTTGGCTGGAAGGCTTCCTGGGTTAGTCAGAAGAAGCTTTGACAACCCAGGAACACAGAGGGTGGGATTCATGAAGACGCTGGACTGTTTGTTCTTTCCCACAGATGGGTAACCTTCTCCCTCTAAGAGAACACCCAGGTAATGTTCTCTTACCAAGAGAACTTTCATTAGGTGGGACCGCTACCGCAGAGTGGTGGCCTGTGCTGTTGGACACCCTGCTGGGCTGTATTCTAAAGCATTGGGGCATAGTTGATCCCCGGACACTGAGGAAGGAATGTATGGTTTTCTTCTGCACCCAGGCCTGGCCTTAGTATCAACTCTCTCCTCTAAATTATGGCAAACAAGAGGAGAAATGGTCTGAATTACCTATGTGCCAGCTTTCTTTTTTCTCATTGATAGCCCCCAACTGTGTAAAACTTGTCAGATAAATCCAGCTCTCTTGGCTGTCGTAACTTTCCCAAATGGCCAGGGATTCCTGAGAGAGACGCTGTCACCACCTAGTTCAAACCTGCCATCTACTTCTCCTGCACTTTCCTCCATGCCTTTAGAAAACCCCAAGAAGGAATCTGTTCAAAGAATTTCTTTTGATCCTATTGGGACACCCCAGAAAGCAACTGTTATCTTTCTTTGTGTCCCTTGGTCGAGACTGCAGATGGTGAGAGAGGAAATGTGGAATTATGCACCCCCTCTGGCAGATTTGAAACAAATTAAGGTTGATTTAGGAAAATTTTCTGATGACCCAGATAGGTACACGGATGTTCTCCAAGGGTTAGGACAAAGCGTTGACCTCTCTTGGAGAGAGGTAATGCTACTACTACT
This sequence comes from Perodicticus potto, assembly GCA_963574655.1. NCBI lineage: Eukaryota > Metazoa > Chordata > Mammalia > Primates > Lorisidae > Perodicticus > Perodicticus potto. The sequence continues at coordinate 1,048 of CAUYRH010096200.1, forward strand.
AGATTAAACTTTAACATTATATGGGGCTAGCACCCTACCTCAGCGGGCACTAGCCCCATATAATATATATACCCCATATATACCCCATATACCAAGGGTGGCGGGTTTGAACCCGACTCCAGCCAATTGCAACAAAAAAATAGCCGGGAGTTGTGGCGGGTACCTGTAGTCCCAGCTACTCGGGAGGCTGAGGCAAGAGAATCACCTAAGCCCAGAAGTTGGAGGTTGCTGTGAGCTGTAACGCCACGGCACTCTACCAAGAGCAATAAAGTGAGTCTCTGTCTCTAAAAAAAGAGAAAAAAACCTTTAACGTTAAATGAGAAAAATGAAGTCTCGAATGAGGCTAGGAAGTGGGGTGATTTGTGGTTCATGTGCAATACTGATAGCAGTTATGTCCTCTGAGGAAAGGGACAGATACCCCACAGGAAGGCAGTTCCCTTTGAGGATCCCAAATAGGACCCTGAAAAACAAGGTGACTGGTGGCGTAAACATTGTCTAACATGAATCCTGGAATGTTTACATCAATCCATGAAAAAGCCTATGAACTATTCCATGTTGTCTACTATTTATCAGGAGCAAAATGAGAGTCCCTCAGCCTTTCTTAAATGGCTTAGGGAGGTAATAAGAAAACACACTCAGTTGACACCGGACTCCTTAGAGGACCAAATTATTTTAAAAGATAAATTTATCATTTATCAGGTGGCCCCAGATATTCCAAAAAAACTCCAGAAATTGTCTCTAGGCCTGGATCATAACCTGGAGAATCTTCTTAAAATGGCCACAGCAGTCTTCTATAATCAAGATCAGAAGAAAGAGGAGGAAAAAGAGAGAAGGGATAAAAAAAGAATGACAGCTCTAGTAACGGCACTCCAACAAATAGGCACCATTCAGGGGCAGAGGGAAGCCAGAGGAGCTAAGAACAAGTGCTTCCAATGTGTTCAGACTGGCCACTTCAAAATAGATGACCCCCGGCAGCCACTGGGCCCCTGTCCAGAAGGCAAGGCTGATCACTGGAGGGCAGCCTGTCCCTAGAGGTGAAGGCCTCCTGGACAGTGACCTCATCTGCCCCCGAACTGGGACTGAAGGTGCTCAGGGCAGTTGCTCATGGCTCTTGCTTGTGTCATCACCCCTCAAGAACCCTGGGTCTGCCTCATAGTGGAGGGCCAGGAGACAGTTTCTTCTGGACACTGGAGCAACCTTTTCTGTACACCTCTCTAACCCTGGTCTTCTATCCCCTAAATCTGTAACTATACAGGGGGTGTCTGGAAAGCTGCTTACTCAGCCTTTAATTACTCAGCTGCAATTGGGGTGACTGGCTGTTCTGTCATGCCTTCCTAATCATACCTGAAAACCTGTTCCCCCTTTCGGGACGGACATACTAACTAAAGCGGGAACAACCATTTATATGAATGTGGGATAAAAACCTATACTATGCCTTCCCTTATTAGAGACAAAAATTACCCAGAAGTATGGGCTACCAAGGGACAAGGGGGAAGAGCAAAATACGTTCAACTGGTCCAAATTACCTTAGGGACTTAGGGACAGCCCTCACTTGTTTGGACAAACCTTAACCCAAGACTTGAGTCTTTTTTTTTCTTTTTTTGAGACAGAGTCTCAAGCTGTCTCCCTGGGGGTAGAGTGCTGCGGTGTCACAGCTCACAGCAACCTCAAACTCTTGGGCTTAAGTGATTCTCTTGCCTCAGCCTCCCACGTAGTTGGGATTGCAGGCACCTACCACAATGCCTGGCTATTTTCTTTTTTTTTTTTTTTTTGGTTGTAGCTGTCATTGTTGTTTGGCAAACCTAGGCTGGATTCGAACCCACGAGCTCCAGTGTATGTGGCTGGCACCCTAGTCGCTTGAGCTACAGGTGCTGAGTCACTTGAGTTGCTTTCATATCCCACAGCAACTCTTATTCAGTATTTGGATGACATTCTTTTGGGAGCACCAGATGCACAGGAATGCCACAAAGTTACCCAAGCTCTATTAAACTTTCTATATGATTGTGGGTACAAAGTTTCCAACCTAAGCCCAATGTGTGCCTACAGTACACTATTTGGGTCTCCAACTTTCACAAGTGAAGAGAGCCTTGAACAAAGAAAGTATAGAACCAATATTGGCTCGCCCTCAACCTTAAACTCTAAGACAGCTTTGAGGTTTCTTAGGAATCAGAGGCTTTTGCAGACTCCGGATTCCTGGATATAGTAAAATGGCTGGACCACTCTATTCTTTAATTTAAAATGCTCAAAAAGAATGCCTGGTCTCTCTAGAATGAGAACCAGAGGTAGATAAGGCATTCCACCAATTGAAAAATGCTCTTCTACGGGCCTCTGCTTTAAGTCTTCCAACTGGACAAAAATTTAATCTGTATGTTACAGAGCAGACTGGAATTGCCCTAGAGTCTTGACCCAACACTCTTTACAAGATGAGCTATAGGGTCCAATTTTACAACCTATAGCTCATCTTGTAAAGAGACTGACACTGTGGCCAAGGTATGCCCACAGTGTCTGCAGGTTATAGCAGCTATAGCCCTCTTAAGTCCAGAGGCAATAAAGCTAACTTTGGAAAGATACCTAATTATTCATACTTCTCATAACCTTACTGGACTTTTACATTTAAAAGGCTATCTTTGGCTGTCAGATGATATACTAATCAGATTTATGTCTTCCAGAGATGATATCATCAGGCCACAAACAGTGAAAAGGGTTCTAGCCCAAGACCTGATTCTGTTGCAGACCTTTGGATCATCCTTCCTCCATAGACACCCTAATTCTCCCCTTCTATTGACACAGGGTTCCCCCATTCAATCCTGGACAAGGGACCCCAGTTTCCTAGGCCTGGACAATTTCACAAAGAAAATTTTTTTTACCCCAAGCTAGAGGGATCAACCTGGTTTTCCATTTACCGTGAACCCTGGACCACCCTCCTGTGAGGAACCTCTAACTGCCCCCCAATAGTATCATCCATCTCCAACAGGAAGCAATTTGGAACAGTCAGCACCCCTTTTTCCTAACTTCAGTTAAAGCTTCTATTTGGAGAGGGAGGACTGATACAGGATTCCCCCACTCAGGGATATACAGGGATCCCCCCATCCTCTAGGCCCAGGTGAGCTCAGAAATCAGACTTCTATCTCTAGGCACAAACAGGCTGCCCTTTTCAGGATACACCCTCCGGGCTCTAGCAAGGTCATGAACAAAGAAAGCAGTCTGAAATATTTTAGGTAGTTCCACCTGGAGTGGGGAGCACACATCCTAATCCTTTCCCTGAGGCAAAAACTGCAAAGACCTAATATGATATATTCCCTTAGACAAAGGACACATGTGGAAGACTTCTGACTTGGGTCTTTTTCCCCTTTGCCAGCAGGTGTGATATTTTTTACTCCTTCTGTATTCCTTTTTAATAAAACCCTATCTTACCACTGACCAAAACAAAGATATCATATTGGAATTATTGTTAGATTATAATGGAAATTATCATGAGTCCATTCTACATGGTTTAAAAATAAATCCTTTACAAATAGCAATGCCTTAAATATCAAAACAGGTTGAGCATTCCTAATCCCAAAATCCAAAATCTGAAATATTCCAAAATTTAACACTTTTTAAGTGCTAACATGACATGCAAAGGAAATGCTTTGGGGGACATTTTGGGGTTCAGAATGCAAACACAAAGGATCCAAAATCCAAGACACTTCTGCCCAAGTATTTTGGATAAAGGATTCCCAACCTGTGATAATACTGCAAATTACTCACAACATACCTTATGAATAAGCCACTAGTATGGAAAAATGGTCTTATCAAAAAGAATTTAGGGACAAAAACATTCAAGTTATAGGAAAAATTCATACATTCTCTGAGTCAGAGGGAAGCATTTTCAAGAGGGGATCATGTCTCATTCATTAGAGCATTTTTCACATTGCCTACAAATGCTGGACACAAATACACACAGTTCAACAAATTTCCACCTAGATAATTTGAAATGTTTTTTTTCCACTGTTAGTAAACTTCTATATTTCCCTCCCGAGTTGAAGGAATCACTGAATTTTAGAGTAGAGAAGAAATTGAAGGTATTCTGTCCAATTAACTACACTAACAAACACTGATCAAAGATGATGGGCACATGGTACCCACAGGGCTATCTGTGCATGACCTCATTTAACACTGACAGCTTCATCAGGGAAAGCATCATCATTTTGTAGAAGAGGAAAATAAAGTACAGAGAGGTTAAGCTACTTGCCTAAAGTTGCCCAACAAGTAAAGGCAGAACCCAGACTGTGACCAGGTCTGTCTGATTCCAAAGTCCACCAGCCCAGAAGTCCAGAGAGACCCAGTGACTTGGTGGTGGCAGATGTCCTGCCTTTTCTGGGCACTTTCCACCACCCCACCCTTCACTAGGGAAACAGCACCAGGACACAGCCAACACTTCCTAAAGCCAGGAATGCCCTAAATTGGAAGGGTGCTATTCTCACCTGAGAAGACCCTCTCTTTCCACCGAGCTCACCACGTGTATCTAGCCCTTGGACCTCAAACTGTAAGAAAAACAGACTCTGGGACCCTTTTCCCCAAGGTTGCTCGAGGACAACAACAGCTCAGTATCAGTTTGGGTCATGTCTGAGAATAGCTTTCATAACTCAGCCTGCCCTATTTCCTGCCCCTTCTTGACTACATCAACTGGCCATCTTACTCTTTATGACGAACAATTTCTCAGAACTGTTTTCTAACAAATATATTGAGATGCTTTCTTTTCTTCTAATGGCAACCTTGTTCAACTTTCTAATTCTCCAAACTTCATCTAACTCCCTGCAAAGTCCTCTCCCATACCATCTCTCCATTCCCTCTATTCTCAGGGGTCTACAACTGCTGTTCTTTGTACTTTTCCTTTGATTTTCTCCAGAAATCATTCAAACAAAATGTAAATGTGAAGTTCTACCTTCTCCTGCAGATTGCAGAAATCAGATTAGATGCACTTGCTTGGCGAAGCAGCATTCCAGGCCAATTGCAGCTGAAGACTTTGTCCCCTCTTTGGTGTTTATCTGTGGAGAAAAACACTCTGTAATATAATCCTTAATGTCTGGCCTCTCTGAATCTGCCAGACGTCAGCAGAGAACTGATGCTGAGGAGGCATTAGCAGAGCTCAGGAACACATCACCAACACTTATCAGTAGTCTCCTAGTTATCAGCCCCAACCAAACTGTCACTGTCAGGCCAATTCCTTCTCAAGCCCCAGGAACACATCTGGACTCCCAAGAACATCCTCGCCTTTGCAGATGGCTGAATTGACTCCTTTATGCCTGTGACTTTTTTGTTCTGTAGCAATGCTGCATAATCTAGAGAAAGAATGTCTTAATGTCAGTATCTGTGTGGTTTCATTGGCTGTTCCCCAAATAAGGAATGCTCAGACTGCCTGCAGCGCCAGACTCCTCAAGAGCAACACTGTAACTGGACTGGAGCTGCCTTTGCAAAGCCGCCTTCTTGTTTTGTGTGGTTGGAGGTCTGCAATCTCATTACCCTCACTGCTATTCCAGAATGTATATCCTGGAAACAAAGCCAAAGTCAAAGATAGGCCAATGTGTAAAAATGCAGGCATGAAGAATTTTTTTAAAGGTTTGCTATGACAATGTTCAAAATACCACTTCTATAAAAGTTTTCCCTTTAAGGGGGAAACTGGAAGTTTGAGAGAAGAAGGGAGTCATAAGACAATACAAAAGCTCAAGGAAAATGAAAAAACTTTACCCTCTTTTTAGGTCATTTGAGAAGTTCCCCAGGCTGTCTAAACCATGTTATTAACATGTATGTTCTACAGCTCATAATATTCAATCACAAAAATGTGTGGTATTTAGTTCCATTATTTGACAGAAAATAACATTTGTCAAATATTAAACTACAGCAAAATCTACCCAAGCCTTTAAATATTATCAGTACTGATTCCAGTTCAACTCTCCAACCCTGCACCTCCCCTCTGGCATTTAACCTTCACTTTTCCAGCATGAATGTGGGTCCTGGCTATTTTTTTAATCTTATTTTAATAATTTGTTCATTTCCTAAATTTAGAGAATAGTGACAAAGATTCTCTCTTTGACCAAAGTCTAGTCAGCCTCAGAGCCTGCTTCTTAAATAGGCCTTTCAACTATGGCCTACAGAGCCTTAAAAAATCACTAATATAGTTTCTAATGGCTCAAGGTTACATCCCTAGAATGATGCTCGCCCCCTCTTAAAGTGCCTCCCTAGGAAAACTCAAGGCTGCCTACAGAATTTACTGTTTGTCTCAGTCAACATCTGACGACGGGGTCCCTCTCTCCCAAACTCCACAGGAGGGTAGGAACCTAACTCCATAAGTGCCAGTTTGCAAGCCCAAATGGGTTTCACATGGCCCAGCACCCTCTTTCTGACTTTTTCAGATTTTTCACATCCCTGACTCTACTGAGCTCATTCTGTTTTTAAAATACCCAAGACACCTCCATATGTGCATACAACTCAAAGTTGAGTTCAGCTCACAGTGGACTCTTTTCCCTATTGCAATAGTTATTAACAATTAAAACATATTCTCATCACTTTAACTACTATCTAGCTGTGTTTACCTTTGAAAGCACTATGAACAGATACCAACCCAAACTGCCCAGTCCCAAGAAATGGTCTTTACATGAATTAAAAAATAAAGATTTGGAATTAGATAGGGCATTCTGATTTTAGAATTTTATACTTATCATCATGACATTTTTATGAATCCATACCATATTTATGTAAGCAGAGGACCATAAGCCTCAGTTTCCTCATCTGTAAAATAGTGATATTAATATTTACCTCATATGTAAATTGCCTTGTAAGAGGTATTCAATATACATTAGTTTTCCTTCCTTCTCCTTTTCTCTTTCTCCTTTGTACAGACTCTAACCTTTGGAACATATACTTTCACTAGATAGGGGGAAGCTAAGGAGCCTAAAATCTGGAGTTTGGTTTAACAGCAGGTCACCTCCTTTTCCAGAACTAATGTCTCCATTCTTGACTCTGCCTTCACCCTGCCCTCAGGATCTAATCTTGTAGTTCCTGTCTTAGTCCTCTGTTCCTGAATCCCTGCCCAGGGTTTATGAGCTGAAAGTTTGTGTCCCTGCAAAATTCATATTTTGTTTTTTTTTTAATTGGCTAAGATTTAATGCAAAGATTTACTCAACACAAAACTTAATACAATTTTTCGATAAATTTCATCAATTACTTTTATCAATGAATGCATATTCTTGTGATTTACAGCCAAATATTTAAGAGTGATATACCTAATAGAATTTGACAGGAAAGTATTTTATTTAAAATAGTCAAAATAAAAGGCAAATAAACATCTATATTCATCTCATTTTAGAAAACATACGCTTTAAAGATAAAAAGTGAGCTTCCAAACTCAAAGCCATAATTAAAATTCCATCTCACAGCAATGTTTAATAACAAATATTCAACCAATAGATTGAATATGGTCATTGTTATTGAATATTGAACAGATTTTAAAGTTGTACAATAAATTTTTAAAAACTTTCTAATTTTTTCTTTTCACCAGAAAGAAAACATGAACTGATGAATTAAATAGAAAGTCAATAATAATTTCAGAAAAAAAGGCACATCCAGGCAAAATAGCCAAGGCGATTTGTAAAATGCAGTTTTACAGTTCTACTGTGAATAATGAACTGACTGCAAATAAATTACTCTGAAAAATCTTACAATATGACAGGGATATGCTGATAAGCCAGGAAACGCCGTGTCTTTGCTAGAGTGTTTTTCTGTTCCTAAGGAATAAGGCTCCAAGAACCATGTAACTGGAAAAGCTCACTTCTCACCAAGTTGCCCTTCCCAAGGTCCACTGTCACCTCTGCACCATCAAAGACTGGACCGTCTCTCTGGTCTCGGCACACATTTATAATTGCAGCTCTCCCCAGCACTGGGGCAAGGAAGAGGCTGAGTGTGGTCACACATAGTATAAGGAGGTGCACCTCCCGAGAGATGATGCCAGCTCTCCGCACTCGGCTCCCCGGGACAAAGGAAAACTTGCTGACCTGCACGAGCCCTGCAGAGATGACCCACTTGATCTACCAGCTGCTCTTCAGCAGAATGAGGGACAAGACCAGCACTGCCAGAACAAACTTCATGATCACCCCTGACAGAATGTGGAACACCAACACTGTGAGCTCGTACCCCACAAACGTGTGGAAGACATGGAGCCCTATCGATACAAAGAAAACGATGGCCAGAAGTCACGGATGGACTCCATGCAGGAAGTGATCGCCTCAGTGGCCATGTGGCCTTGTGAAGAGATGAGTGCTCCAGCCAGGAAACAGCCCAGCTCCATGGAGACATCCAGCAGCTCTGTGACCGTTAACATGAAAAAGATGAAGGCAGATATTCCCCAAATAAGAATTTCTTTGTTCCCTTTGCTTTTCATATGCAGCTTTCAGTAATATGGTCCTAGGAGGTAAGTCTTTATAACAAGACATAAAAGGAAAACAGCAGCTAGCGACAAAAGAACTTGGCCAACCAGAACCAGTATTTGCAGCACTTCCATGGCAATGCTGGAAGCTGTACCTGCTCCTGCCTGGATGAGCGTCGGTGTGTCAGCCATGAACAGTCCCATTTGCACATCCTGCATCACCAACACCCCCAGCAGCAAGGTGCTGTAGTCAATGTCACCTTCTTTCTCAGCCCGCGCGCTGCCCACAGAATGGACACTAAGCGTGTACTTGATAAGGACAAACAATTAGGAATAAAGACGCTCTGAGTGGATCTGATTGGTAACAGGTGGCCCCACAACCAGCCAAATGCAATCATCAGTAGTGTCATGTAACAGGGTCCTTGTAAGGAAATCTTCCATACCTTTCTCAGTTTCTCTGGAAAAAATTCTAAGCCAACAAGAAAAAGAGTAAAAAATACCCCAAGTTCTCCTAATGTCTCCACTTGTACAATAGACTTAATGCTATTTAGTCCTGAGGGTCCCAGAAGTACACCACAGATGATGTAGCCAAACATTGTGGGCAAGCCGAATGCTGTGCACAGCCAGCTGCACAGCAGAGACAGCATCCCTACAGCAGCAAGGCCCTTTATGAAGTGGTGGCCTGCACGGGATGGTGGCATCTCTGGGCTTGGTCAGGATGCACTGGTTGTTCCGGGAGTCAATCAGCATGCTGAGGCCCAGGCCGCCTGCCACCTCTCCCCATATTATGTTGTGCGTGGCGCTGCCTCTTCTTCTTCTTTCACCCTCAGCACAGCCTCCACGTTGACCCCTTTCACGTATTTGTCATCAAAGGCATGCTCTTCTATCTCCTCCTCTAAACCATCTGCTGCCCTCCTCACATCTTCCAGAATCTCATCGAGTATGGACAGACTTCTGTTCTGATGCTGTATGTGTTTAAGGGGCTCCAACTTGATGCTTTTCTGCTGCCAGTTCCACAGATTCTGTTTCTTCCTTTATGGCTGCCTCTCTCAGCGCCTCCAGACGCGTCAGCAGCTCTCTTTCATGTTCACATCTTTGTAATCTCCCTGTAAGGCTCTCTGCAGCCCATAGATTGCCTGGAAAACTGAATTCTCACTTTCATTCAGTTCTTTCTGGAAAATCTCAAAGGTGTGCACCTGAAACAGCTTCTCTTCGTTTGACAGGCGGTGTCCTTCTCCACCACTTTGATGGCACGCTGCAGTTTGTTCAGAACCACATTCTTCGGGCGAAGGAGCCCAGAGAGCCTCCGGCAGCTGCCCAGCACCCACTGCTTCCTCTGTGCCAGGGCTGCGCCCATACCCCGGTGCAGCTTGATCACGTGCTTCGCCACCTGCACTTGGTCTGCGGCCTGCGTTGCCCACTTAAGTAATAGAAGCAGTACCCAGCAGAAGCCGCCTCTGAGAATCCGCATGATTAAAATGCAGAGGGCAGCGCAGGGCAATCTAGAGTCCTGATCCAGGACAATCCAAGGTCCCAGAGTCGACCTTGCATTTTAGATACACAATTGCAGCTCGCAGCGCTCCGGGGCTGAGGAGCTGTGCCCAGGGTGTCCGATGGATCATCACTGTCCCGCAACCCGGAGCCCCGGAGCAGCGGCACAGCCTGGGCCCAACTCCGCGGCTCCAGGAGCCACGAGGCTGGGAGGTACGGCCTTTCCCACATCCCTTCTCATGGGGCCCCAGGGCCAGAGGGGAGGGCTGACCGTGGCCCTCTCCGCAGCAGCACGGGCTCTTGAGACGCCCTGAAAAATCATATTTTGAAACCCTAATTCTTTTTTTTTATAAAAACAAATAATTTTATTTATTTATTTATTTTTTATTGTTGGGGATTCATTGAGGGTACAAGAAACCATGTTACACTGATTGCATTTGTTGGGTAAAGTCCCTCTTACAATCGTGTGAAACCCTAATTCTAATGTGATGGGATTTGGAGACGGAGGCCTTTGGAAAGTGATTAGGTCATGGGGGTGAAGTCCTCATGGATGGGATTAGCACCCTTTTAAGAAGAGGCAGGACAGTTAGTTCACCCTCCTTCTGCCATATGAAGATGTAGTAAGAAACCGTCGATCTTTGCAACCTGGGAAAGGGTCCTCTCTAGAACCCAACCATGCTGGCATCCTGATCTTAGCCTTCTAGCCTCTATAACTGTGAGAAACAAATTTCTGTTGTTCATAAGCCACTCTGTCCATGGTATTTTGTGATAGTAACTCAAACTAAGACTTTTTTTTTTGCAGTTTTTTGCAGGGGCAGGGTTCAAACCCGCCACCCCTGGTATATGGGGCCAGCACCCTACTCCTTTGAGCCATAGGTGCCACCCATCAAACTAAGACATTTTTAAAGATAGCATCTCCCACAGTGGAAAAAAGTTAATAGATGTGGAAAAAAAACAACCCATGGTCAAATGCATTTGAGAGATCCTGGCTTACAGGTCTCTCCATTTCAATCCTTCCTAGAACCCGTAGGGTACTGATGTTCCCAAAGCCCTCTAGGAGGAGGGACAAATAGGAGGTTTCCTAAGAGTCCCATGGAGGGGGTGCCTCTGAACCCTCTGGAGCATGGCAAGATAAAGGGAACACGTAGTTCACCTTTAACTCTGGCACCTAGGACTTTTTCTTCCATTGTTGACTCTCTGTTATGACCATGAGGATGGACTTTGGGCCTATAGCAGCTTCTTTGACTTAGCAGGGTCTTAGCTTTCTCTCCTGAGGTTCTTTTCCTAGGACACCAGAAGTCCTCACAGGAGGACATCCCTGCCCTTCCTTGCTTTCCCAGACAGGAGACCAAAGAGCTCCACATGGGCCATGGCTGAATGACTTCTGCCATTGACCTCAGCAAGCCTGTGAGGGCTCTTTTCCCCAGAGCATCCTCAGTAGCATTTGATAGCTGTCCTCATTGCTCCTCTGACCAGCATCACTAAAGCTTCCCCCCAACCCAGGCCCAGCATCTCCTGGCCAGGGCAGGGAGCATCAGAGGCCTCAGACTCCCATTCACACGCATGTGCATACACACGGGATCAGGGCTCTGCGGTGCTGCAGGACACCAGCGTATCCTCTGCCTGGGGCTAGGGGGGCTGCAGCCTCTATTCCCCAACACCGCCTTATCCCCACCTGGTCACCTACCCTTCACAGGCCCCTGGAGAGGACCTCAGTGACCCCCTGCAGAGGAGGCTATGGGGTAAGGGTCAGCCTCTCGCCTGCAATTGGAGTGGCACTGAACTCTTGGGCTAGTCCCTCTGGAGACAGTGGGCGCCCAGCATGCTGTAGAACCAAAGCTTGTGCAAGATACAATTTTGGAGCTCATGCTCTCAGCCTGCCATCTGCCTGGCGTGCAGATGTGCTCTCCAGCCTTAGAAACTGGCTCGGCACCTGTGGCTCAATGGGCTAAAGCCAGCCACGTACACCTGAGCTGGTGGGTTCGAATCCAGCCTGGGCCTGCCAAACAACAATGATGGCTGCAACAAAAAAATAGCCGGGCGTTGTGGCGGGCGCCTGTAGTCCCCGCTACTTGGGAGGCAGAGGCAGGAGACTCGCTTGAGCCCAGGAATTGGAGGTTGCTGTGAGCTGTGATGCCACAGCACTCTATCCAGGGTGACAGCTTGAGGCTCTGTCTCAAAAAAGA
>CAUYRH010096202.1:0-18187 GCA_963574655.1 Perodicticus potto
GTCTATCATCTATCTATCTATCTATCTATCTATCTATCTATCTATCTATCTTCTATCTACTATCCATTCATCTATCTATCATCTTTCTGTCCATCATCCATCACACATCCATCCACAACAGTAATTCTCAACCAGGAGTGCATTGACCCCAGGGACATTTTTCATCATCGCAACTCTGGAGGAGGCAACCCCCGTGGGCAGAGGGCAGGGACACCACTCACCACTCTACCGTGCACATGACGGCCGCACAGTACAAAGGGTTATCCAACTAGGAACACTGCTCCAAAAGCCAGTTGTGCCAAGGAGAAGGGACCCTGGTCTAAAACAAGATACCAGTGGGTTAAGGCACTTGCACAGACATTTATTATGATTAGGGATTCTGCCTCAAGATGTATCTGGAGTGGTGAACACACCAAAGGAAGCCGCTACCAGCATCCAGAGTTTCTCCCATTTCCTGGATCCCCAGGTTTGTCTAGTCAGGGCAAGCCAGTGGGAGGATGGTTCCAGGTGAGCTTAGAGGAAATGCCAACAGGTGTTGCTGGGACAGTGAACAAAGAATGAGGAAAAACCTGGAGGGAAAACTTCTGCTTAGACGGGAGGGACTGGGGAATGGGGAGGACCGAGAGAGACAGGTGTGTGAGGATACCAGGCAAAGCCCTGCAGTGTTGGAGAGTTTTGTGAAAACCCAAGGCCAGAACAGAGCTCAGGACCGAGGTGGATGCCCAGGATGTGCTTTTAGGAGACACGGGCTGACAAATCAATGCAGTTGAGCCCTGAGAATAGGAGTGATCACCCACCCAAAGGCACCCAGCAGGTGCAGAGAAGCAGAGATCTCAGAAGTACGGGGCCGGTGTTGGGATGAAAGAGGTGGGGTTCACCAGCTCAGTCTCTAAAACAGGTCAGAAAGAGGTCACTGTTCATCTGTGTATTTCAGGGTGACGGTGTGCTGGATTCTCCCATCTTTGTCACCCAAATTTCTCAGGTTATATTTGACAGCCAACCATTACAGTAGATGGCAAGTTGGAGAAGAAGGAAAAAGCAGTCAGCAAATTGGAACAGAGGACAAACGCGGGCTGAACTACCTCCACCCTTCAGTACATCCTCCCGTTAAGAGAGGCTCCCAAGGTTGGAGGTGGCCACATCGGGTCAGAGACCTGGCTCCCTTTATTGTCTTCCTCAAGCTTGCTTTGGAGAAATTTTAGAGAGCTACAGAATTTTGGAATCGGGAGAATATTCTAGAACAGACAGAAGATGAAGTTATGCCTTCAATGCAGAGCACAGGAGGAATTTTCTTTTCTCCCAGCCTCCAGGGCTAGACACAAATTTTCTTTGCATACTGTAAAAACTAGCAGAAAATTAGCATGGCAGTCCAGAAAGAGAATGAAACAGAAGTGTGGGAAGAATCCCACTTCTGCAATTCACTACCACTTTCTTGGCTTCCATTCCAGAGAATTTTTATCACCTTCTCATGGGTGGTCACTGACTCCATAGCAAACTTCAGTGAAATGCTTATGTCAGAGAATACAGGCTGTCTCCAAAAGTCACCATGCATTGGAAACTATTCCCCAAGAGTGGGACAAAAGACATCGTGTGTGTGTGTGTGTGTGTGTGTGTGTGTGTGTGTGTGGAGAAAGAGGCAGCCAACATGCAGAGGTTATTTTGTAAATGTTTTATAAACTTTTGTAACAAATATTTTGTAAATAAAAGCACATGTAGTTGTAATGTCCCATTTTTCCCTTGTGTGGAATACTTTTGGGACACATTGTGTTTGCCAAATTATGTCAAAGGTACTAGTTAGTTTTCACAAGGCAGAATTTAAAATAATGCAGATACAGTGGCTCACACTTGCAATTCCAGCACTCTGGGAGGCTGAGGCAGGTGGATTCCTTGAACTCCAGAGTTCAAGATCAGCCTGAGCAAGAATGAGACTCCTGTCTCTAAAAATAGCCAGGCATTGGCTATTGGAGGGCACCTGTAGTGTTTGATACTCAAGAGGCTCAGGCAAAAGAATGACTTGAACCCAAGTGTTTGAGGTTGCTGTGAGCTATGATGCCACTGCACTCTACTGCAGGTGATAAAGTGACACTCTGTCTCAAAATAAATAAATAAATGAATAAAATTAAAGCAGACAATCTGTGAACAGAAAAAGGGCCAGAGAGGTGTCCTTAAAACTAGTATTTTAATAAAGAGGGGAAAAAAGCCTTTGAACATCTGTAAAGCAAAGTGGTTAATACGTTTTTTTGTTGTTGTGTCCTCAAAACATACTTGGAGAGAAGTTCTCAGAAAACCTGAGGTTATTCAAGCAGGACACAGCATTGAAGATGCAGAATCCTACAGAGAGCTGTGTGGGAACAGAAAGTTTTGTTAGCATCCTGCCAACAATCCTCATGCCTGGAGCATATTCTGTGCTCTGCAAATTGCTAAAAGACAAATCAGACCCCGAGTTTTATCTGTTAGACACTGTGCTTCCTTCATTTTTCTTTTTTAAGGAAACGCATGATGCCAGCCTCATTGTCTGTTCTCACACTGATTTTTCAAACATGGTGGTGCGATGCTATGTGCGATTTAAAAAAAAGTAACATATGGATTCACGTTACAAATTAAACCTGACAGAACCCACAGATATCCGTGCACTGGAGTGATTCCTCAGGGTTTAAAAAGCTTTCTTTTCTTTTAGGTGGGATGCCGCGGCTCACACCTGTAATGCCAGCACTCTGGGAAGCAGAGGCAGGTGGATTGCTTGAGCTCAGGAGTTGCAGACCAGCCTGAGCAAGAGCGAGACCCCATCTCTGAAAATAGCCAGGCATTGTGGTGGGCACCTGTAGTCTCAGCTACTTTGGAGGCTGAGGCAAGAGAAGCACCTGAGCCCAAGAGTTTGAGGTTGCTGTGAGCTGTGATGCCATGGCACTGTACCAAGGGTGACAAAGTGAGAGTCTGTCTGAAAATAAATAAATAAAATAAAATGGTTCTTGAAAAATAAAACCTAGATCTGGGCAGTGGAAGAATAAAACAGAAATTGTACATACTGCTTCACGTTGTGGAACAAAAGCCACACACCTGTCCTCCTCTGATTCAGATGGAATTTGGTGCCTTCCAAGGAGCCTGCCTTAATACTTTCTGAGATTGTCCAAGGGAAAACTGTCTTATCTACTCACATTCCTTCCTCTGGCAAAGTCAAAATTTCCCCCTATTAAGTGACAAGTAATGTGGCTGCATTTCCATGCAGTTAAATCATAAAGTGTCCCAAGATTTCATTGAGGAATCTAATTCTCCATTACTGTGGGTTAGGAGAATTTCCATCTTTTAATCTCAACTTTTCATTCTCTTACTCAACCACTGGACTTTATAGTCATTAGACACAGATTTTCTTTTTTTAGCTCTATACAATGTCCAGACATACAAGTATTCATTCATAGATTCACACTTGGCCCTTTCACCTTACCAAAAGACTCCCACTGAAGATATTCATTAACAATTAATTCAATTTTTTCTTCTCTGGATGGTACAAAATCACTAATATATCTCATGGAAGAACTCCAAGTGATCGTGGACAATTAAAGTCGCACACAAGTGAATGCCAGTAGTTGCTAGCTGCTAACATTTATGGAGAGGTGACATTTGTGTGCATGAAATGAAATAAAGACCAGCTTGGCACCTGTAGCACAGTGGTTACAGCACCAGCCGCATGCACCAAGGCTAGCAGGTTTGAACCCCGCCTGGGCCAGTTAACCAGCAAAGACAACTGCAACAAAAAAATAGCCAGGCACTGGGGTGGGCTCCTGTAGTCCCAGCTACTTGGGAGGCTGAGGCAAGAGAATTGCTTAAGCCCAAGAGTTTGGGGTTGCTGTGAGCTGTGACACCACAGCACTCTACACCGAGGGTGACATAGTGAGACTGTGTCTCAAAAAAGCAAAAAATGAAATAAAGATGTAAAAACTGCTTTTGGAATGCTGCATGAAAAATAATTAACTATTTTGAGTAGTTAAACCCCAAACAACTCTTTTATTGTCTCGCAGTCACATTCCAGATGACATATAAAATGTGACAGGTGACCTAGCCATTCTTTTCATATCTTCTAGAGTCTCTTTCTTATGATTCTTCAATAAATAATTCAGTAACATTTTCAGAAGTCTCTCTGTCTTGTTTGTTTGTTTGACACAGAGGCTCACTCTGTTGCCCTCTGTAGAGCGCTGTGGCATCACAGCTCACAGCAACTCCAAACTCTTGGGCTTCAGCGATTCTCTTGCCTTAGCCTCCTGAGTAGCTGGGACTACAGGTGCCCACCTCAGAGCCTGGCTATTATTTGGTTGCAGTTGTCATTGTTTAGCTGGCCCAGGCTGGGCTCAAACTCACCAGCCTCAGTGCACGTGGCTTGTGCCATAACCACTGTGCTACAAATGCTTATCTTCTCTCTCTGTTATTCATGAATAAATAAGTAATAGTTCCTGAAGTCTCTCTCTTTAAATATAGTCTTGATATATTTAAAGAACGTGTTGTGAGCATTCAAATAGGCAACATATTAAAGAAATGCTATCAAGATGATTTCTCGACAAACTCAAGCTGTTCTGTTAAGAGATCTTATAGGGGCTGTAACAGATATAATCGTCCAGAAGGACGGGCATTTGGTGTCGTTGAAAGACTCCTCCCCCCGCCCCCTTCCCTGTTTCTCCTCATCTGGAGGTACCAAACGCCAGACACACTGACGTCCAGAGTTAATTCCCATACCAAGTTAAGGGGATGCACGTCTATTACACACAAAAGGAAAATGAGGCACGCATTGAAATGTGGTACATTCAGTAAGTTTCACCTGTACCCTTCTAAGATGCACCGTAGGTGTGGCCCCCCCAATTACCCTCCCTTCACCCCAACCTCCCCCTTCCCTTTTCCTTCCTTGCCCCTTTCCCCATATTCTTGTGCTATAATTGGGTTATAGCTTTCATATGAAAGCTATAGCTTACTTTCATAGTAGGGTAGAGTACATGGGATACTTTTTCTTCCATTCTTGAGATACTTTGCTAAGAAGAATACTAAATGCAGAATATAAAGGTCTTAACACAATAACTAAGAAAATGTCATGAAGGCTAGGTTAACCATTTTGATGAATATATTTCAGATTGTATATGAAACCAGCACATTGTACCCAGTGATTGCATTAATGTACACAGCTATGCTTTAATAATTAAAAAAAAGAGGCAAAGAAACATATAGAAGCATTTATAGCAGCAATACTCAAAATGGACTAAAACAGGGGCAACTCCAAATGTCCAGCAGATAGAGAAAGCATGCTGTAATCGTGCTGGGGAACACTGCACAGCACACACCTGAAGTTAAATGCGATAAACTAGACATAAAAAACCACAGACTGGAATCCATTGATTAGAAGTTCAAGGACAGGGCGGCGCCTGTGACTCAAAGGAATAGGGCTCCGGCCCCATATGCTGGAGGTGGTGGGCTCAAACCCAGCTCCGGCCAAAAGCTGCAAAAAAAGAAGAAAGAAAGAAAAGAAAAGAAAAGAAAGGAAGGAAGGAAGGAAGGAAGAAAGAAAAAAAGGAAAAAAAAAGAAGTTCAAGGACAGGTAAAACTGGTTATGGTGTTAGAAGTTAGGATGGCTTTTGCTGATTGGGGGGATGACTGGAAGAAGACATGAGTGGGTCCCCGGAGACTAGTAAATGTTGTGTTTCTTCCTCTGGGTTCTACTTCCTCTTGATTGTGTTCAGACTCTAAAATTTCATCACGCTGTACTGTTTGTGCATTTTTCTGTCTGGATATCGTATTTGAATTAAAACTACTTTATTTAAAAAAAAAGAAAAGGAATGTGGTACAAACCCCAAATTGATCCTTTCCACCTGTTTGGAGATCCCGGCGGGTACGGAAGCCAAAGATCTGAAGGTGCAATGGACCTCGCTGGGGACGTAGCAGGCGCAGGGGTGAGGACAGGCCAGGGCGGCGCGCGGAAGTCCCCATAGCAGCGTCAGGACCATGGAGAGCGCCCCCCAGGGAGCCTGCGCGCGCATCCCGCCAGGGCGCATCTCGCCGGGCCGCCGGCTCCTCCAACACCTGCGTGGAACAAAGGGACGCGCTTACCGTGGGGTAGCACTGACCGGCGCGTTTGCAGCAATTTCTACCTGGAGCGCGCATCATTTAAACCGTGCATATTTGACTCCTCCTGACGCCCCCCCAAAAACTTCAAATCACGTATTGTAGAGACACAACATTGCTTAAAACACATGAATTAAGAAAGATGAATTTCTTTCGTATTTCTTTCTTTAACCGTCACTATAGAATGAAGCCTTCATGTTTGCCTGAAGTCCTAAGATTTGGAAATCTTACTATCTCGTGCTCGGCAGGGTGGATTATGGAATAAATACACAATATGTATCTACCTATATTATAGAGAGAACACGGAGAAGGGAAGAGAAGGGAGAGGGAAAAATAGCTATATTTTTAATTCTATAGTAAAACATAAATTTTGCCTTCGAAACACAAGGAAACTGGGTCTTCTGATTTCAAGATTATTCATGTTTTTAGCATCAAAGGACATAAGAAAAGGTTCCTGTTTTTAGCATCAAAGGGCATAAGAAAAGGTTCAACCTTCTCTCTTGCACACTTTGTAATGAAAAGATTTATACTGCAAAAGTTGGACTCACTCAAAAGGCCGCGTTTAAGGGCGTCCAAATCCAAACATGCCCTTGAAGCTGCAGTTTCTGCACCCCTGGACAAGACTGAGCCATTAATTATGGCATATATTTAAATTTTTAAAAGTCTCAACCAACTTATCGGGAGGATTTAATTCTCAGGTCTTCAAATGGTGTTCACTAGAGGGAGATTCATCCTATTGTTCGTGGGTTTGTTTACAACCCCTTATTATTATTACTTCTTTTGCAAGAGCCTAAATGATTATTTGGCACAGCATGGCTGTTTTCCTAGGAGAAAGTTTGGGGGAACCTGTGTAAAACAGGAAAGGTCAATAGTTACTTAAAAAAAAAAAAGGAAATGCGTAGATAACTGTAAGCAATGTCTTTGTTATCCAGTATTTTCGTCACCTCTGGAACGAAGTGTATTTAAAATCAGAGATGTGCGCACACTTGGAAAGCTACTAGGGACACGCGACAGGGAAGCAGCTGTTACCCATCTGACCCTGTCCTGGTACGAACTCTGGCCGGCTCAGGTAAGAAAAAGGGCAGCCGCCCACACCCGCTGCTTCTGCACGCTTTAAACGGCCTGGAGCGGGTCGTATCTCCTCAGCCCGCGCGCGCATCCAGCCTTGCTGCTGTTCATAAAGAGCTGAGACTATGCAGCTTTGCAAAAAAAAAAAAAGGAAGTTGGGCTCCACCTCTAAGCGCTGGAACAAATCCTCCAGCTCCTGCAGCTCTGGAGAGAGACGTTCCCTGGCTCGCCCGGGCTTTCCCCGCCTCTGCCTGCGCGCCCCGACCTCTTCTCTGGGCTTCCTCCAAGGCCATCCGGGCCAGCGCCTCCGCGCCCTGTGCCTGCGGGCGGACTTGGCCCAAGATCCCCAGATGGTTCCCTAGCCTGGGCGGTGTGTCTGGACTCCCACCCTGCCCTGCCACACTTCAGAGACCCCTGGGAATTCGCTACAGGGAACGCTAGTCCCCGGGGGGCACGGAGCACCCTCCTTTTTGCTGCCCTGAGCCAGCGAGAGCAGCCGGAGATGAGTCCAGGGGCGGCGACGCGAGGCAGCTTGCCTTCCTCTGCGCCGCGGGCTCACGACCTGAGCCGACAGGCGGGCGGCCCTGCTCCCCTGGCCGGCTTCCAGAGCCCTCTCCGTCTCGCCGAGTCGGCTGCGCCGTGAATTTCGCGCTTGGGACTCGCCCATCAAACCCTCTTTCCCTCCCGTGGTGACCTTCCCGGTGTCTGCGGTAGTCATTTCAGTCTGGGCTGCTGGCTCTCCCCGTCTCCAGGGAAAACCTGGGTAAGAAAAGGAGGGAGGGGAGACTTGCGTAAGGAAGTCCGAGGAACTTGAGCAGAGGCCCCTAACTGTGGCCTTTCCCTCACTGCTTGCAAGAGCAGAGTCGGCTTCGCTTCGGAATCCGGCGGGCTGCGCTCTAGAAACGCGGGTGGGGAAGGTGGGGGCGAGCGACGGGGAGCGCGCTGCTGGGATCCGGGATCTGGGTGTTAACTACACCTATTCTGAGCCTCCTCCTTCAAGATTGATTCCATCAGCTCCCCTTCCGGAATCCCAACTGACCCCTGAGCTACTGCACAGAGTGCCCAAGGAATACTTGCGTGCGTTTCGCCGGCCCCAGTCTTTCCCCCGAGACCCCCTCAAAGTCCTTCAGCCCCTGCAGAGAAAGCAACCAGCACCCCGGGGCGCCCTGTCCACCCTCGGTCCTCACCTGCCTTTTGGAAGCTGCAACCCTCGGGAACGGTGCGCCCTGAGCATCCGCGCGGCCAGGGCGCGTGAGTCACAGCCGGGAGCCCTCCCGGGCCATGCCCTTCCCGGGGCTGGGGGCGAGGCAGCTCGGCTTCCCAGCGCGGCACAGCCAGCCGGCGCCCTTTTATTCGCGTCGCCGAGAGGCTTCCTCGAGTCCACGCCTCGGCCCACCCCCACCCTGCCCCACCCCAGGGAGACGGGGCGCGGGCCGAGCCAAGGGACCCTGGCCGCGCGGCTGTGCGCTCAGCCCTCCTCTCGCCTCCTCGTCGCGGCGGGTGCAGGCTGGGCATGCCTCGCCCACAGCCGCTGGGAAAGCCTGTGGGGAAACCACGCGCAGACAGCTCGGGGAAGGCGCAATCTTTGTCCGAGAGAAAGTTCGTCCCGGGACCGCGGAGGGGAGGAGGCGAGGTGGGAGCTGCGGTCCCGCGCCAGAGGAGCGCCCTTCCTAGCTGAGCTGGAAACCCTTCCTTTTTCTCCAGGGGCGAAAGAAGGAACCAGGCTTCTGAATCTCCAAGCTAGACGGAGATTTGCCTGGAAGCGCCTCCGCGCCCGGGCGCAGGCAAGACCGGGCTGCCCCGCCGGCATCCCGCGAGCTGCAGGCCCCGCTGCAACGTGAGACCCGCCGCCACGCCCTCGCGCCTCCCTCCGCCAGCCCGCTTCCTCCCGCCAAGCTTGGGGAGCCTTGGGAGGGGGGCAGGGCAGGGCGAGGGCGGGGAGCCCTGGAGAGCCTGACCGTGCTGGCTGGCCAAAGCCGGGAGGGCCCGCACACCAAACAGACCACAAGTACAAAGGCCCTTGCTCCGAGGAGCGAGGAGGCAGGGGCAGGACAGGGGAAGGCGGTTCCAGAATCAGACCTGAGAACAGCGGAATGGGATTTGGGGAGGACCGGCCGTCAGCGACGCCGACCTGGGGCCAGGAGACGGACACAGCGCCTGCTGCGCAGAGAAGAAACAGTGGTGTCCGCGTGCCAGCAAAGGACAGAGCCCGCCCTGCACGCAGAGCTCTGCCAGGGAGGGGATTTTAGGAAGAGGAAAGAAATAAATAAGCTTAAGCTGGATTTTCCCCCGTAGCGGTGCAGTGAGGACCACCCCGGAGCTCTCTCTTCCCTGTTCCCCTAAGATGTTGGCCACAGGGTGGACGGTCGGTAAACATTGGTCCCTGAAACGTCATGGAGGTCCCTATCCTACGGCTTCACTTTTCAGTGTGTACACACAGTTCTAGGGACTTGTCAAAACCCATTGATAAAATTACACACACGAGCGCGCGCGCGCACACACACCCACACACACACACACACACACACACGGCTCCGCGCCTGAGCTCAGCGGCTAAGGCGCCAGCCACGTACACTGCAGCTGGCAGGTTCCAATCCAGCCCGGGCCTGCCAAACAACAATGACAACTACAACCAAAAAATAGCCAGGCGTTGTCCTGGGAGCCTGTAGTCCCAACTACTTGGGAGGCTGAGGCGAGAGACTCGCTTGGGCCCAGGAGTTGGAGGTGGCTGTGAGCTGTGATACCACCGGACTCTACCCAGGGTGACAGCTTGGGACTCTGTCTCAAAAAAGAAAAAAGAAAAAAAAAATTACACAAACACACACAAAGGTTGAAGAAAAATTTGTCGCCAGCCCATCTGTTTATCCTTGGTAATGGGCCACCATCCACCTAGTTAATCAAGAAACTCAGGTCACCTGTGCCTTACACCCCAACTTAGTAATCGCAGCGCAATCAATGGGGTGCCCAGTCTGACACACTCTTACTGCCAGGAATCTGGGGCTCTGGCTCCCTTTCCTTCTTTCTCTCTCACTGCCATGGTTCATGCGTGTGTTAGCTTCTCCCAACTTATTCCTGGACCGATTCCTTCTTCACTCAGCCCCCAGCACCATGTGAAAGCTTGCAGAACGGCTGGCCTCAGAAGCCCCAAGTCTGAAGCTCCCCACAGGCGCCTGGCTCTGGTCTTCCCAGGGTGTCTTGGATCTGATGGGAGGCCTGACTTTTCAAGGACACGTAATAGCTGCTCACACCTTTAATCCCAGCACCCTGGGAGTCTGAGGCAGGTGAATGACTTGAGCTCAGGAGTTTGGGACCAGCCCGAACAAGATCAAGGGCACAATTCTACCAAAAATAGAAAAACTGGCAGTGCGTGGTGTCAGATGCCTGTAGTCCCAGCTGCTTGGGAGGCTGAGGCAGGAGGATGGCTTAAGGTCAGGAGTTTGAGGTTGCTGTGAGCTGTGACGCCATGGTGCCCTACCCAGGGGAACTCTCCCTCAAAAAAATAAAAAAAGAAAGAAAAAATTGGTAGCAGATCCCTAATTTTGGATTTTGCCCTAGTTTGGCTTTGCATGCCATTATGTCTGGACTATGGAGTTTTTCCCTCACTCAGTTGATGGAGAAGTGGATGAGAGCTTAACAATTTCATTTTTGTTAATAGAAAAAAGCTAGCAATTATGGAAATCAGCACGGATATTCCCTCCAACAGCTGTTCTTCTCTCCTGTCCTTTCCTTTGGTACTTTACAATGAAAGCAAGTATCAGCCATGTTATTAGTCTTCATAGTATACATTAAATCAATTCCTCCCATAGCTTACAAATAGTATAGTATACATTAAATCAATTCCTAGCATAGTATACATTAAATCAATTCCTCCTCATAGCTTACAAAAAAAGTTACACAATGTCTGTGTGTCTTAAAGTGGTTATATCTTCAAAGCATTTCTATTCATCCTTACCATATACTATTTCCTGAGATGCAGCCTCATTACTCCTGTTTTCTTTTGTCTGCCTTAGGAGCAATCACTCATCTTCTTTTTGCATGCTCATAGATTATGGGTCAGAAGTTGCCACCCACTAGGTGTTCAGTGGAATGAATGAATGAATCGGGAGTGAGGTTGCATTCTACCCCTTTGTAAGTGAGCCCCCTCCAAAGGGACTGTCACAAGCTGGTCAACGTACAGAGGTGTTCATGATACGCTTTGTGGGCCTAGGCTAAGACAGAAGGGTGTCCAGCCTAAACTATAATGAAAAAAATGCCAGTTAACTCCTGGCAAATTTCCAGACTGCAAGCTTTAAGAAAAAGAAATGAAATAAGTCTAGTTCACCCCCAAGGTAAATGAGAAAGTACTAATTGATTTTTTGCTCTTAGTTCGTTCTCAGCTTCTTGCTTGGCTAACTCCCTGGGAAACAGACCAGGAAGTACCAAATGTCCCTGGACTGATCTTTAAATGATACCAGGTAGAGAAGTTACTGAAACTAAGATGTATGGAGGGAAAGTACTGAAAACAAAAATGTATGATGTACAGCTAACTAACCGCAAAATTCTACTTCTGTACAATGCTTGCTTGCTACCCCACCCGAATGCATCTGGACAGCCTGCGTGCCAACCACGATGCAAACCAAGCCTGAAAAACCCAACCCTTTAAGCAGTTGGGGCTGTGCGCAGAAACCCCATGTTGGGACACTGAGGCAGTTGCCGGCTGGCTGGCTCTTTCAATGAAAGGACTGTGCTGTAAATTTGGCTTGTTTGGCAGTGTGGTCTTTGCAGAATTCCCGGGCATGGCAGTCAACCACAGGAACTAGGCCTGTGATCCTGGAATGTCCTGGTGCTGCACCTCCTGTCTATGAACATTGGGTCAACTTTAGCAGATGACTAGCTGAAGAGATTCTACCGTATGTACTTTAGAAAGCTCACAGTGCCTATTATCTCCAACAAATGCATGAATAAAGTATTACTGAATCTCAGCCATTGTATAATTTAAACAAGCATCAAGATTTTGATATATTTCGTCTTTCTGATTTGACACCTGCCCTTCCCGGTGCCTGCTTGCTTGGTAATTGCTCCTAAGGTGGGGACCTTGTTTGATTGGTGGTGAAATTCTTTGGGCCACCAGCAGCGTTCCTGAAACACAGGTTTGGAGTAAATGTGGGTTCAACCAAATTCACTTGTTTACTGATAATCTCACCCTGTGCAAGGTGGGAAAAGAGAATGAAAGGAAGGGTGGGCCGGTCCCCGTGGTTACGTCATGTGCTTCATGGCAGAGAGGAATATTGAGCTCAGTGGTGAACAAGACGTTGGAGCCTTCTTTGTGGCCAAGTGCTGTTGTGCGGAGCACTGAGCGATTTTTATCAGCTGCTGCTTTTGTCCATGTAGCAGTATTTCTCTTCCTGTCCCCAAGTTTTGAGTAGACATACTCATTACCATCACCTTTCACCTGTTATATTCTGTCGAGCTATAAAAGATATCTGTGAGCATGAAAATTCATTTTATTCCCCCACAATCCCAATGGTACCTTTAACTTATGTAACCAATCCTCCTTCTGAGATGCTCTTACAAGACACTTTGCAAAGGTAACGTGTGGAAAAGGCATTATTGAGAAGCGTCTGCTCTTTGAATTCAACTTGCTAACCCTAACCCTAACTTGGACTACACATTTCTGCCACTTCCCATCCTCCATCCCTATTTCATGATGCCAAAGACAATTCCCTCTAGGAATGAGGGGAGGGTGAAAAGTTTGCAGACTCCCAGAAGACACTTGCCTCGGGGGGAGCCAATATCATTCTTTCTGGCCCACACCATCCCAGGTTCCCTGAAATCCCCTTTCTTGTGAGGCACGTAAGACCCTCTTGAGCCCAAAGCAGAGCACCATCTAATTGTGTCAGACAGACAGACACGCTGCAGCCACCCCTTTTTCCTATCTGCTATTTTTTTCTTTTTCTTTTCATTCAAATTAATATGAGGGTACAAACGTTTAGGTTACACTGTTCTCACTTCCAAGGTAAAGTTCAAGTTGAGACATTTAGCACAAAGATATATCTTTTTTTTTTTTTTTTGGCTAAGAGCACTTACGAAAACAGGCTTAGGTGGGATGCATCTTAAACCTCTAGAGACCATTTGCAACAAACTCACAGCCAATATCATATTGAATGGAGTAAAACTGAAAGCATTTCCATTTAAAACTGGAACCAGACAAGGTTGCCCACTGTCACCACTGATGTTCGACATAGTGCTGGTAAGAGAGGAAACCAGAGAAGGCTGAGGTCCAGGAGAACAGGTCTTCTCAAGGAGACCACAAGGATAAACCTGCAGGGTCCTCTCCATGGTGACTCAGCTTTTGGGAATTTGTAAACTTGACTTCCTGGAACTTGGAAATGTCCAAGCTCTGTGAATTCCTGTAGTTCTGTAGGGGCTGGAATAGCATCTCCCACTTGATTCAAACTGGCCAAAAAGAAGGGTACCTGTGGGGTGGAAATTTTTGACTATCAATAAAAAGGGAAAGACCAAGCCAGTTGGAGAGCGCAACCATTTGGAATTCTTCTATGCCATAAGCGCCTGGCTGGTGAATAAAGCCCTTCCTTTCATAAACGTGGTGTTTGGGTGCTCTTTCTCTCTGCTGGGCCTCGTCTTCCTGCAACACTGGAAGCCCTAGCCATTGCAATCTGTCAAGAGAAGGACATCAAGGGTGTTCAAATGGGGATAAAGGGGGTCAAACTCTCGGTCTTTGCAGATGACATGATTTTATACCTGGAAAACCCCAGGGACTCAACTACAAAGCTCTTAGAAGTGATCAAGGAATATAGCAGCATTTGGGGATACATCGTCAATGCCCACAAATCAGTAGCCTTCATATAAGCCAGTAACTGTCAAGCTAAGAATCAAATCAAACACTGAATACCTTTTATAGTAGCTCCAAAGAAGATGAAATGCCTGGGAATATATCTAACAAAAGAACTTTGAAACCCTAAGAAAAGAAATAGCATTGGCCTGGCTTGTCACCTGTAGCTCAGCATCTAGGGCGCCAGCCACATACACCAGAGCTGGCGGGTTCAGATCCAGCCAGGGCCTGCCAAACAATAATGACAACTACAATGAAAAACTAGGCAGGCATTGTGCGGGCTGCCTGTAGTCCCAGCTACTTGGGAGGCTGAGGCAAGAGACTCATTTAAGCTCAGGAGTTGGAGGTTGCTGTGAGCTGTGATGCCACAGCACTCTACCAAGGGTGACAGCCTGTTTCAAAAAGAAAAAGAAAGAAAAAAAGAAAGAAGGAAAGAAAGAAAGGAAGAAAGAAAGAAAGAAAGAAAGAAGGAAAGAAAAGGAAAAGAAATAGCAGAGGCCATTAGCAAGTGGAAGAAGTTGTGGCTGGGAAGAATCAATACCCCTACCTGCTGTGTCTTAGTTGGGTGGCTTAGCATACACTATTTACGCTTCCAGAAACCAGCTTTCTAAAGGGAAAAGGGAAGATAATTTTGCCTCCTGGAGTCATCGTAAGAAACAGAATGAAATTCTGCCTAGAGAGAGCTGAGCATGGTACCTGCCCCACATCTGTAGTTAATACTTAGGATCTGGTGAACCTACAGCCATTTAACTTTACTTTATTGCTGTGTTTTTCATCTTTTTATATGGATATTACCATCCCCATTCCAAGGCAGGGTCTCTAGACGTGCAAGGACTGTTTCTCCAAAGAGCTGAACTTCCAAATGGCTCTGATTTCAACAGGAGAGTCTAAATATTCAAAAGCACTCCGTGGATCGCCATGTAATTTTCTTAACAGGGATTGTAAAAGTAACTTTCTGGCACATGTGACTGCTTTCCGCCCTCTGAAATCAGGAGAAAGACTGACCCCAAATACACTGGAATGACTGGAGAGAGAGAGAAAAAAATAAAAAATAAAAAGGTCTGCACAGGAAATCTCTGCTCCCAGCTCATGGAGTTGCATAGCTTGGAAATCCCTGGGGTAGAGGAATAGTTAGTGGGGGAAGAAACTGCATTTGAGCAGAACCAGATTTTTAGGAATGTTCCATGGGAAAGTTGCTCCCGTCTATCTAGGGGAAACCTTTAAAAGATAATAAAGGCTACCAACTAGCTCAACAAACACAAGGGGATATTTTTGTTTTGCTTTCTACATACATGCAGTGCAGTCCATAAAAGCATTTGCTAAAATGCTTCCAGATTTTCTTGATGGCATATTTTAAAACAGAACAAGCATGCAAAATGAGTAAATAAATGGAAGGTAACATCTGGGAAGGTCCCCGGATCTCCAGAGCACAGTTGCAATTATCTCTGCAAATTGGGCTGGAGAAAACTTCTGCTCGGCTAGTTGGGAGCAAAGTTGCTCTGATCCATTGTGGATGGTCGTTTGTATAGGGACTTCTGAGCAAAAGAGAAGCTGTTTAATCTGTGTCTTTGCCTCGGACTTGAACCAGAAAAAAGCTTCTAGAGCAATGGAAAACACAAATGTGGGCTTCTGCACTCTGGAGGCTCGGTAAAAGAAACAACTACACAGGATGAAATAATGGGATTTTATTCCCTTCCTCCCCTGACCACACAGCCTGGTAATCGTAGAGAAAGGGCAGGATGTTACCAAATATTAAAACACATTCCTTCAAAGTTCTCAATTCTGCATGGCAATTTGGCAGAAGCCGAGAAACATCTCCCTTTTAAAAATAAAAATTGCAAACAGCCTCTACTTAAACGTGAAGCTATTCATTTCGAGAAGCCGTCCTATAAACGAGGAATCGTCAGGATTCTAAATTTCACAACAGCACACGTGAGCCCTAGCGGAAACTACCTGCTCCAGGTGACAATGACGCCTTGGTGTTGTAGCAAACGCCATACTGTGGCGAGGGTGGTGGAGGTAAGGAAGGCTGTGTGCTTGGGCAATGGGGGTCTATCAGCTCCTTGTACCTCCCGATAGATTTTCCTCTGAATGTAAAACTGCTCTCAAAACAAAGTCTAGTTTTAAAAACTCTGTGTTTAATGAGTTAAGACTGTTTTCCTTTTCCTCTAGTCCAATTTGGTTTGCATTGATGCTGACTGTGCTTCCTACAAGGCAAACTGCCTCTTGGAATAAAAACCAAGTAGCTTTTAGGGGATTCCACATGGAAGCTGACCAAGCAGCTTTTGCAAAAACAAAAAATATCATCAGAAAAAAAATACTCTGGGCTCAAAGAATAATGGCGAGAACTTTCCTTAAGGTAAATAAATCTTCTGGAATGGTTTTCTTACCTGTAGGTGCATTCAAGACACCGGGAAAGATGCCTTGCTTTTTTCAGAAAGTATCACTTTAACAAATTGGAAACAGTGGCCTTATTTAATGGGAACAAAGTGGCTTCTGCAGCAACGTTAAGTCATTTTGAAGACAGAGCAGAGGAAATCAGCTCTTATTCACAGTAAACTTTGACTCTCCCTGTGTAATCACAGGAGTGAACAAGACACTGAGATTGACCCGATTATAAATACAAGTGTGTGTTCATGAGCAGGTCGGCTCAGAGAGTCACTGAAACCCAAACCAAATTCAAAGCAGCATTGTAACATTTCGAAGCAGAATCAGAACACTTTGGAACGTGGTCTTTAAACATGTAAATAGACTATTAGCTTAGGAGTACAGTGAAGGAAACAAATGTCTAAAAATGATTAGAAAGCAGGGATAAGAAAACGAAGCTTGTAAACATTGCTTTGATTACCTTACAGAGAAGAAAAAGGCAAACAAAATACTTAGCTTAAACAGAAACTGTGTGGTTTGGTGAACGAGTCCTAATTAGACTTCAAACTTGGATACAATTTGTATGAGTTTTCTGCAGCTGCCATAACCAATTAACAGAAACTGTATGGCTTAAAACAACAGATTTGACTCTCTTAACAATCGAAAGTCTGAAATGATGGCTTTGGCAAAGACAAACTCCTTCTAGAAGCCCCCTGGGCTGAGCCTGCCTCTCCCAGCTCCTGGGGGCTCCAGGTGTCCCTGGGCTTGTGGCCGCATCACTCCAGTCTCTGCCTCCGTCTCCACATGGTTTCTCCTTTGTGTCTGTGTCTCCTCTGCTGTCTCTCAGGAGGACACCTGTCACTGGGTTTAGGGCCCTCCCTGACCCAGGATGGTCTCATCTTTAGATGCCTCAACAATTACATCTGCAGAGACTCTATTGCCAAATTACATTCTATTCATAGGTTTTCTTTGATAGGAAAAGGTCACATATTTTGGGGTCACCATTTAATTCATTTCAATTGTATCCAGCTCCTTCTGGAGGCTCCTTCCAGCCTCTCCCAGCTCCTGGGGGCTCCAGGCATCCCTGGGCTTGTGGCCGCATCACTCCAGTCTCTGCCTCCGTCTCCACGTGGCTTCTCCTCTGTGTCTGTGCCTCCTCTGCTGTCTCTCTCTCTTTTTTTCCTTTCTCTCTTTTTACCCCCTCCTCCCTTCCCTCCCTTCTTTCTTTTATTCATTTCTTTTTTTCTTTTCTTTTTTCCAGGGTCTCACTCTGTCACCCAGGCTGGAGCACACTAACATCAGTCTAGCTCAAAGCAGCCTTCCAAGTAGCTGGGACCATAGGCTTAGGCCACCATGTCCAGCTAATTTTTTCTTTAGGTGGGTCTTTTTAAAATTGTTTCCATGCTTTTTTTTTTTTTTTTGAGACAGAGCCTCAAGCTGTCACCCTGGATAGAGTGCCATGGCATCACAGCTCACAGCAACCTCCAATTCCTGGGCTCAAGCGAGTCTCCTGCCTCCGCCTCCCAAGTAGCTGGGACTACAGGCGCCAGCCACAATGCCCGGCCATTTTTTTGGTTATAGCCGTCATTGTTGTTTGGCTGGCCCGGGCTGGATTCGAACCCACCAGCTCAGGTGTATGTGGCTGGCGCCTTAGCCCTTTGAGCCACAGGCGCCGAGCCAAGAATCAAACACTTTTATGAGAATAAAGATCCTTCAAAGTTTTTAATTCTTTTATTAGAGTCTTATTTTGATTTTCCAGGACTGCAACTTGATTTTCCAGACATTTCACATGTTCTTTCTTCTTTCTGCGACATTCTCGAG
>CAUYRH010096204.1:0-25354 GCA_963574655.1 Perodicticus potto
TGGGGGCCTTTTGTCCCAACTACTTGGGAGATTGAGGCAATAGAATTGCTTGTGCCCAAGAGTTTGAGGTCGTCATGAGCTATGATGCCACAGCACTCTACCAAGGGTGACAAAGTAAGACTCTATCTCAAAAAAAAAAAAGTTTCAGCATCTTCATAAGGGAACCTTATTAAGAAAATGTAATAAATCACATTACAGTAGTGGCTGTACAGCTTTTATGAAGAAAAGAGATTGAAAAACTAAAAAAGAAAAAAATAATAACATAAAAGGGCAAAATTACAACGATAAATTATTTTCATAATGTATAAATCTGGCTGGGGACGGTGGCTCCTGCTTGTGTTCCTAGCACTCTGGAGGCCACAGCAGAAGAACTGCTTAAGATCAAGAGTCAAAGATCAGCCTAGGCAAGAGTAAGACCCAGGCAAGAGTAAGACCTTGTCTTTACAAAAAAACAGAAAAAATTAGCTGGGAATGGTAGTGACAGCTACTTAGGAGGCTGAGGCAGGAAGATTGCTTGAGTCCTGGAGTTTGAGGTGGCAATAAGCTATGTCGATGCCGCTGCATTCTAGCCAGGGTGATAGAGCAAGTCTGTATAGAAAAAAAAAATCCTCACATAATATATGATAGAAAATTACTTGGTTATTATCATTATATATTTTTTTGTCCATAACCAAGGAAAAATACAAGAAACTAATTTCATAAGCTTCTATATTTTGAAAAGAAGCAAAGTTAATTTTTTCTAGTTTCTAATCAAGTAAACTAGAAAAATCTATACAAGATACAGGGTGTCCATAAAATTTGTGTACAATTTATTATGATAAACCATGTTATACTGCACACGAGCTTTATGTCCATCCTGTATAAGTCTTACAATATAGAGGATCAAAGAAAAAGGTAATTATAAAATTGTTTACCTCACTGGCAGACATGTTTTTCACTTGTTCTGGTTTCAGTTCTGTAAAATATAAGTTTAAATTGCTGAGGGGAAAAAGGATGTATAAGGATCTAAAGTATCTTGTTTAATATAAATCATTACATTGAAAGAAAGATGCACACTTTATTATTGAGAGCACATCTAATTTATAAATGCTTAGAATACATGGGTCAGCACAAAAGTCTTGAGACAGACTGTATTATGATCCATTATTTCACTTTTAAGAAATACTGCTGACAGCATCCTTTTTGATTAATTTGTGCAAATTATTGGTGTTGCTATGAAGGCTTCATTTGTTTCTGTCCTCACAGATTTTTGTGTATCTCAAAACTGGTAATGACCCATGTAATATTCTGTCTTAGGAGGAACTGAGAAGAATTCAGTTTGTTGCATATTGCCCAAGAATAACAGTTTACAATTTGAAATTGAAAGTGTACTTTAAAAAATGTAAAAATTGGGCAGTGCCTGTGGCTCAAAGGAGTAAGGCACTGGCCTCATATGCTGGAGGTGGCGGGTTCAAACCCAGCCCCGGCCAAAAACTACAAAAAAAAAAAAAAAAGTAAACATTTTTGTCCGCTTAACTGCTAAAATATTCTAAAAAATATAAATGAGGCTGGGCGTAATGGCTCATGTCTGTAATTCTAGCAATTGGGAGGCCAAGGCAGGTGGATTGCCTGAGCTTATGGGTTGGAGACCAGCCTAAGCCAGACCATGACTTTGTCTCTAAAAATAGCCGGGCATTTTGGTGGGCGCCTATAGTCCCAGCTACTTGGGAGGCTGAGGCAAAAGAATTGCTTGAGCCCAAGAGTTTGAGGTTGTTGTGAACTATGAAGCCACAGTCCTCTACCCAGGGTGATAAAGTGATACTCAAACTCTCTCAAAAAAAAGTAAAAATTAAAAAATATAAACAATTAATACATTATCTACTGTTTCTGCATCCACTATCTAGACAAGATTTCATGTTTCTTGGAGCAAGAAAGCCTGTTTGCCCAACGTATCAAAATATGTATATTCTCAAGATTATATTTATTATTTTGCAAAATAGCAGTTCTCAATCAATATCTTGTTTCATTATGGGAGATGTAATACGGCAAAAATTTTTGTATATTGTAGGTTTTTAACACAAATTATAGCAGAAACTACGGTAACATTTCTCATACAATTACATGTACTTGAGTTAGAGATAAAGGGTAGAACTATAAGCAGTGCTTTGGAAGTTGTGTGTTTGCTGTTCTATTCATTCATCACAGCCAATAGTCAAGTACACACCTGAAGGCATCATCCACTCATTGCCTAAGCCGATGTAGAAAAATAGCTCAGCACATCTAATCTAACAGTGGTACCACAGTGAATTTACCCTAATCTAAAAAGCATCAGTAGGGGTATTTCAGAATCAACAAATTGAAGTGAATCAAAACATACCAATAAATATCGTGCTGTAATTCCTTGAACAATAACATATAAATAAGTAAAAATTTCTCTTTATGTAAGTTCCTTTAGACACATTAATTTCAAATAGTACTAGAATACTGAAAAGAGCCAGAAAACAGATAAGAACATTTTCCTCGTATTATTCTTTAACTTTTACTTTAAAAAGTTTTCTTTTCATGGCTTGGCGCCTGTGGCTCAACGGGCTAAGGCGCCAGCCACATACACCTGAGCTGGCGGGTTCTAATCCAGCCTGGGCCCACCAAACAACAACAATGACAGCTACAACCGGTCATTGTGGCGGGTGCCTGTAGTCCCAGCTACTTGGGAGGCGGAGGCAAGAGACTTGCTCGAGCCCAGGAATTGGAGGTTGCTGTAAGCTGTGATGCCACAGTACTCTATCCAGGGTAACAACTTGAGGCTCTGTCTCAAAAAATAAATAAATAAATAAATAAAATAGAAATAAAAAGTTTTCTTTTCATTTGACTTTTCTGCTGCTTACCCACTATAAGGAAGTGAAAGCTGTTGTCTAGAACAGGAATCATGGTGCACTGACTCATGGATTGTTTCTGTATGACCTGTAAGCTAAGAGTGGTTTTAGATCTTAGATGGCTAAAAAAAAAAAAAAAAAAGGTAATGATGATGACTATGCAACAGAGACCGTATGTGGTATACAAAGCCTGAAATATTTACTATTTTGTCTTTTACAAAAAAATTTGCTCCCCTCTGGGGGGTGCCTGTGGCTCAGTGAGTTGGGTGCTGGCCCATATGCCGGAGGTGGTGGGTTCAAACCCAACCCCAGCCAAAAACTGCAAAAAAAAAAAAAAAAAAAAAATTTGCTCCCCGCTACTCTTTACACCATGTTTTCCTCTAATACAGCTTTACTGTTTTCACACTGATCATAAAAAAAGCTATCTCAGAACAGACTTTTATTTATTCATTTATTTATTTATTTTTGAGACAGAGCCTCAAGCTGTCACCCTGGGTAGTGTGCCATGGCATCACAGCTCAGAGTAACCTCCAACTCCTGGGCTAAAGCGAATCTCCTGCCTCTGCCTCCCAAGTAGCTGGGACTACAGGTGCCTGCCACAATGCCTGGCTATTTTTTGGTTGCAGCCGTCATTGTTGTTTGGTGGGCCCGGGCTGTTCGAACCCGCCAGCTCAGGTGTACGTGGCTGGCACCTTAGCCGCTTGAGCCACGGGCGCCGAGCCAGAACAGATTTTTTTAAATTTCAAAAGTAGTGTAATAATTAGTACTAAATGTTTCAAGCTCTTATACACACCCACCTCGGATAGGACCCAGTGCTGCATCTTTTGCCAAAGCTGTTAGATCACTTCCTGAGTATCCATCAGTCATTCTGAAAAGGGGAAGGAAGAAACAGCAAATTATTTTCACCTCTGTTGATTTAAAATGTCCACATAGTAAGAGTAAAAACTAGTTTGCCTTTGTCAGAAAGTGAACAATTATGTGGTTTGCTCTTAAGGGTACAGAAAGGCTTATCTGCTGAAAACAAACAAGAAACAGTATATGGCTGGCTCCTTATATTGCCTCAAATTTTAATCATTAGAACATCTATAAGCCACTGGTAGGTAAGTGACACATAAACACAATTATTCCATATAGGTTAGTTTTTATTTTGGCAAACAGCACTCCTGTGATGGAATAAGGGCCATTCAAAAGAGCTATCTTTAAATGTGGGACACACAAGATGAAGGAAGGGTCTGAAGTACAAGACACTGGCAAAAAGAGGCACACCTGAACAGGATGCCACAGTGGAGAGTCCTGGGCAGCCAAGAGATTACCAAAGGGAACTAGGAACTAGGGAAGGAAAGCAAAGGGGAAGAGGAGAGGAAAACAGGGAAAAAACATTTACTTATCATGTACTATGTTAAACTACACAGATCAAACATTATTAGAATTCTTTATTGAAAGGACAATAAAGGACTTCCATACCCAATTATCTCACAGTCATCTGGAAACTCAGGGTTCTTACTAAGGTTACTTGCTACTCACAGACTTGTTAATTTTTTTTTTTTTTTTAAGAGACAGAGTCTCACTTTATCACCCTCGGTAGAGTCCTGTGGCGTCATAGCTCACAGCTACCTCCAACTCCTGGGCTTAGGCGATTTCTTGCCTCAGTCTCCCGAGTAGCTGGGACCGCAGGCGCTCGCCACAAGGCCCGAGTATTTTTTGTTGTACTTTGGCTGGTGCTGCGTTCGAACTCGCCACCCTTGGTATATGGGGCTGGTGCCCAACACACTGAGCCACAGGTGCTGCCCAACTTGTTGAATATTTTAAATTACTTTTCAAGGACTAAAATTCACAACTGCATCATCCATATTCAGTTTCTACTTAAGTACACTATGAACAAAAAAGTTTAAGATGTAAAAGTAAAAAAAGAAACTATATAAAAGTATCTGTATTAGTGTGGGCAGATATGAGATGTTTTAAAATATCAAATTACTACACTGAGAAGTGTTAATAAACTTGTAAAAATTAGATACTAGATATTGAAGTCAGATCTTGTAGAGGTCATAAATATTGAAATTTAGAACACATATATAGGAATAAGAGGTAAGAAAAAAGATAAAGGAATCAGAAGATGAGAATGAGAAGTTTCTGATAAGTAAATTTCTCGTTTTACATTTAAGTATACTTTAAATAACACAGAAAAATAATTATTTACCCTTCCCCCAAAAAGCTGCAAGATAAATCAAATCAAATCACTCACCTGGCAAGCTGTGCTAGTTCTTTTTGGGTCAATGGGCTTCCTTGTTTACATAATAGATTTTTAAGTAAAAGTAGTCTTGTCTGAAAAAAAAATTAAAGAATTATCAGTGTAGTCTAATTTGACATCAGAATTAATAAATTCTTAATACATTGAGAATTAAGTTAATATCCAGGAATCAAGATCAAATTCTGAATGTTACTTTGAAGGGTCATGCATGTCTGTTAAATAGAGTTAAAATTACCTATTTATTGAGAGTTCCTAAGAGAATTAAAGAAGATAATAGAAATAAAGCACTAAGGAAATAGCTCCTATTATTATTTTCTGTTTTTTTGAGACAGAGTCTCAAGCTGTTACCCTGGGTAGAGTGTTGTGGCATCATAGCTCAAAGCAACCTCCAACTCCTGGCTCAAGAGATCCTCTTGCCTCAGTTTTTCTATTTTTAGTAGAGACAGGTTGTGTGTGAGCCACTGCACCCGGCCAGCTCCTATTATTATTAAGGATGATAAGGGTTGAGGTGGCTCACACCTGTAATCCTAGCATTCTGGGAGGCCGAGGCAGGTGGATGGTTTGAGCTCACGAGTTTGAGACCAGTCTGAGCAAAAGCAAGCAAGACCCCGTCTCTATTAAAAATAGAAAAACTGGCAGTGCCCACTGCTCAGTGGGTAGGGTGCTGGCCACATACACCAGGGCTTCGAACCCGGCCTGGGCCTGCGAAACAACAATGACAACTGCAACAAAAAAAATTGCCGGCTGTTGTGGCAGTACCTGTAGTCCCAAGCTACTCAGGAGGCTGAGGCAAGAGAATTATTGCTTAAGCCCAAGAGTTTGAGGTTGTTGTGAGCTGTGACGCCATGACATTCAAACCAGAGGCAAGACTCTGTCTCAAAAAAATAAAAATAGAAAAACTGAGGCAAGTTGGAGGTTGCTATGAGCTATGCCACTGGGGCACTCTACCCAGAGCAACAGCTTGAGATTCTGTCTCAAAAAAAAAAAAAAAAGAATGATAAGGATTACTATTAAGGATCTAAGCTGGACAACCACAACTTTTTTTCTTTCTTTTGGAGACAGTCTCACTAAGGCACCCTCAGTAGAGTGCCATGGCATCACAGCAACTCAAATTCTTGGGCTTATGCGGTTGTCTTGCTATAGCCGCCCAAGTAGCTGGGACTGCAGGCACCCGCCACCATGCCTGACAATTTTTTTGTTGCAGTTGTCATTGTTCTTCAAACCCACCAGCCCCAGTATATGTGGCCGGTGCCCTAACCACTGAGCAATGGGCGCCAAGCCACACTTTTAACTTTTTCTTTTTTTAAAGACAGAGTCTCAAGCTGTCGCCCTGGGGAGAATGCCAGTGTCACAGCTCACAGCAACCTCAAACTCTTGGGCTCAAGTGATTCTCTTGCCTCAGCCTCCCAAGTAGCTGCAATTATAGGCCCCTACCACAATGCCCAGCGATTTTTGTTATTATTATTGTTGCAGTTGTCATTGTTTTAGCTGGCCTGGGCTGGGTTTGAACTTGCCAGCCTCAGTGTATATAGCAGGCGCCCTACCCACTGAGCTATGGGTGCCAAGCCACACAACTGTTTTTTTGAGAGACTCTTCCTCTACTGCCCTGCCTAGAGTACAACGGCATTATTGTAACTCACTGCAACCTTAAACTCCTGGGCTTAGGTGATCCTCCCACCTTGGCCTCCCAGAGTGCTAGGATTACAGGGATGACCCAATGTACCTGGCCAAGAACCAGTTTCTTTTCTTTTTTTTTTTTTTTTGGAGACAAAGCCTCACCCTTGGTAGAGTGCCATAGCATCATAGCTCACAGCAGCCTCAAACTCTTGGGCTCAAGTGATCCTCTTGCCTCAGCCTCCCAAGTAGCTGGGACTACAGGCACCCACCACAATGCCCACCTAATTTTTCTATTTTTAGTACAGATAGGGTCTCACTCTTGCTCAGGCTAGTCTTGCACTCCTGAGCTCAGGCAATCCACCCACCTTGCCCCCCTCACCCCGCCCACAACCACCAGCCAGAATGCTATGATTATAGGCATGAGCCACTGTACCAGGCCAGGGTCACAGTTAAAAAGAAAAGCTTTATAGAGATAAGAATTCACATACTATGACTTTCACCCACTATAAGTATATAATTAATGTACTTCAAATAAATTTAAATAATTGTACAATCAACATCATAATCTAGTTTTAGAATATTTTTATCACTCCATAAAGTTCATTTATGTCTGTCTGCAGTTAACCCTAACTCCCGACTTTCACCCTAGCACATCATAGACCTGGTTTATGTTTCTAGAAATGTGCCTTTTTGGGAAATTTCACATAAATGAAATCACACGATATATAACATATCATCTGGCTTCTTTCACTTATTATCTTTTAGATTTAGAGTTTCATTCACAGATGTGGTGGCTCTTGCCTGTAATCCTAGCACCGTGGGAAGTCAAGGCAAGTGGCTCACTTGAGCTCACAAGTTTGACACCAGCCTGAACAAGAGTTAAGACTCCATTTCTAGTTAAAAATAAAGAAAAACTGAGATAAGAGGATCACTTGAGCCCAAAAGTTTGAGGTTGCTGTGAGCAATGATGCCACAGCACTCTACCAAGGGCAACAAAGTGAAACTCAAGTGATCCTCTTGCCTTAGCCTCCCAAGTAGCTGGGATTACAGGTGCCCGCTACAACACCCAGTTATTTTTTAGAGACGGGGTCTCACTCTGGTTCAGGCTGGTCTCAAATCTGTGAGCTCAGGCAATCCACCCGCCTTAGCCTCCCAAGTACTGGGATTATAGGCATGAGCCATGTACCTACTACAAAAATTCTTTTTTTTGAGACAGAGTCTCAAACTGTCACCCTAGGTAGAGTGCCATTGCATCACAGCTCACAGCAACCTCAAATTCTTGGACTTAAGCAATTCTCTTATCTCAGCCTCCCAAGTAGCTAGAACTACAGGCAACCACCACAACGTCCGGCTATTTTTTGTTATTGTTGTTGTTGCAATTGTCAGTGTGTTTTCTAGCTGGCCCAGGCTGAGTTTGAACCTGCCAGCCCCAGTGTATGTGGCCGGCACCCTACCCACTGAGCTACAGGTGCTGCCCCAAAAGTCGTATACATGTCTGTGTGAACATATGCTTTTTTTTCTCTTAGGAAAATCCTTAGGCATGAAATTACTGGTTCTAATGATAAGTTTATCTTTTTACAAAACCACCAAACCAGGCACAGTGGCTCATATCTATAAACCCAGCATTTGGGGGAGCCAAGGTAAGAGGAGTATCTGAGCCTAGGAATTTGATACCAGCTATAGCAACAAAGCAAGACCCTGTCTCTGCAAAAAATTTAAAAACTAGCTGGGTGTGATAGTGTGCAACTACATTCTCAGCTACTTGGGAGGCTCAGGAGGAAAGATCACTCCAGCCCAGAGTTTGAGGCTGTAGTGAGCTATAATTGTGCTACTGCACTGTAGCCTGGGTAACAGAGCAAGAAAATATCTCAAAGAAACAAAACAAAACTGTCAAGTGTCTTCCTAAGTGGTTGTATCATGAATTAAAAGACTCAAAATTATTGGGGGGGAAATAATGTAATGAAGAATAATAAAATACATGTATTAAAAAAAAAGACTCAAAATTATTAAAACAGTAGTTCTTATTTGGGTTTTTTAAAAAAAAATCCAATACAGATACATACCTCCTCATTTGGTAAAGACACATATACCCGTTTGATGAAACGCCTTAAAAAAAAAAAAAAGATTTCAGAAATTTTAGAAATGTAATTTTGAATTTAAAGATTACTCAGCTCAAATAGCAAATGACAGAAAAAGGGCTTTAAATATTATATACTATTGAAGGCATCTGAATCTATTGTAATAGTTGCCAATGTAAAAGTTATTTTGTTACTTTTAAAACTCGCCAGTTTTTTAAAATCCTTAATTCAAAATTGTCAGAATTAACCATTTACATATGTAAACATTTCTACTAGCAATAATAGCTAGCTTTAAAATATACAATATATCTGATAAAAGAAGTGGAATAAAGAGATCTCTGCTGTTTTCTTTAATGTGACAACTGAAATTAACAAGGAGAACAGAAACAGAAAAGTAAACATCATCAACAAATTAGGTAACATAAATGAACTAAAATATATGAAGAAGGGCTCCCTAGGGCAGTGAATATTACACTGGCAAAAGAAGATACACGTGGGATTCACTACTGTAAATCATGGACATGGCTGTCAGAATATTCTTTTTTGAGACAGAGTCTCATGCTGTCGCCCTGGGTAGAGTAGAGTGCCATGGCGTCTTAGCTCATAGCAACCTCCAAATCGGGCTCAGGCAAACCTCTTGCCTCAGCTTTTCTATTTTTAGTAGAGATGGGGTCTTCCTTTTGCTCAGGCTGGTCTCGAACTCATGAGCTCAAGCAACTCAACTGCCTTGGCCTCCCAGAGTGCTAGGATTACAGTTGTGAGCCAGTGCTCCTAGCCAGAGTTTTCAAAATTAAACAAACAAAAAAAGAGGCCAGACACAGTGGCTCATGCCTCTTTTCCTAGCACTTTAGTAGGAAAACTACTTCAGGCCATTAAGTTTGAGACCAACCTAAGCAAGAATGAGACCCTACCTCTACAAAAAATGAAATAATTAGCCAGGAATAGGGGTACCAGTCTTAGTCCCCCGTCTCCCCCACTCTGGAGGCTGAGGCCCAGGACTTTTAAGTTATGATGACGTCACTGTACTCTAGCCTGAGCAGGTGATAGAATTAGAGCCTGTCAAAAAAAAAAAAAAGAAAGAAAGAAAGAAAGAAAAGCCAGGTGCAGTGGCTCACACTCAGCATTCTGGAAAGCCAAGCAGGTGGACTGCCTGAGCTCAGGACTTTGAGACCAGCCTGAGCAACAATGATACCATCTCTACTAAAAATAGGCATGGTGAGTAGTCCCAGCTACTGGGGAAGCTGAGGCAAAAGGATTGCTCTAATCTAGGAGTCTGAGGTTGCTGTAAGCTATGATGCCATAGCACTCTATCCAGGGCAACAGAGTAAGAATCTGTCTCAAGGCTTGGCACCCGTAGCACAGTGGTTATGGCGCCAGCCACATACACCAAGGGTAG
Source organism: Perodicticus potto (assembly GCA_963574655.1). Classification (NCBI taxonomy): domain Eukaryota; kingdom Metazoa; phylum Chordata; class Mammalia; order Primates; family Lorisidae; genus Perodicticus; species Perodicticus potto. The sequence continues at coordinate 10,192 of CAUYRH010096204.1, forward strand.
CAGGTTCAAACCTGGCCCGGGCCAGCTAAACAACTACAACAAAAAAATAGCCAGGTGTTGTGGCGGGCACCTATAGTAACAGCTACTTGGGAGGCTGCTGCAAGAGAATCGCTTAAGCCCAAGAGTTTGAGGTTGCTGTGGAGCTGTGACACCACAGGCACTCTACTGAGAGCAACATAGTGAAACTCTGTCTCCAAAAAAAAAAAAAAAAAAAGAATCTGCCTCAAATACAAAACAAAAACCAACACACACCCTAAAGAATATAAACCCTGCTCTGCCCTGACCCCACCATCCCTGCCATTAAACAAGCATGATGTAAGGCCTAGCTCTGCAGATCATATAAAACCTAACTGATGGCATGGGAATGGCAAGGAAGATAAAATTGAATAAAGAAATTCAATCATTTTTGTAAGAAGGTATCAATCAGTGTGGCAGGACGGCAAGCTGTTTTGCAGTGATCAACGTGTTTTAGTTGAAGCAGAACAAATCAAGTCACTTATTTACAGACATATACACTTCATTATGAAGTAGGGCCTCTCTGTGAGTCAGGGATACTGCCCATTAGTCTAGGGTATACCTGGAAAACTCAAGATGCCTACTTTGTATCTTATTTTTCTAGCCCTTTCCCTATAATAATCTTCCAGAACTAGATTTTCCAAGAAAATTCCTCTCACTAAAGAAAAAGAATAAGCAAAAGGAAAAAGAACACAAGAAATATAAACTATGAAGGATATACACAAAATTTTGCCATAGTAAAAATTAAAATTATGACCAAATTTTTGTGAAATAATTTAATGAAAAACATTGTTTTCCATGAAACAAGAGTTCAGTGAGATATAAGAGCCCAAAGAAATGATATATAAGGGCAGATACGAGACAAGAGAAGATGAAAAGTAAAGTAGGAGAGTCAGGAAAGCAATGGAAAAGAAAAATTACCACAGAAATATATACAAAAGAGATTAAAACAGACACTAACCTAGAAAGAAAGAAAAAACAACAGGCTTGAGAAAACAGAATAAAACCAAAAAACTCTAATAGTTTAAAAGGATTAGGAATAAAATTATAAATACGGGAAACAAAAAGGTACAACGTAACACATAATTTATACACAAAGGATAAGAAAAACTAGAAAAATGAATTAGGAAAAAAACTAAAAACAGTATTTAAAATAGGCTCGGTGCCTGTGGCTCAAGCGGCTATGGCACCAGCCACATACACCTGAGCTGGAGGGTTCGAATCCAGCCTGTGGCCGACAAACGACGACGGCTGCAACCAAAAAATAGCTGGGTGTTGTGGCGGGCGCCTGTAGTCCCAGCTACTTGGGAGGCAGAGGCAGGAAAATCGCTTGAGTCCAGGAGTTGGTGGTTGCTGTGAGCTGTGATGCTACAGCACTCTACCTAGGGCAATAGCTTGTGGTGCTTTCTCCAAAAAAAAAAAAAAAAAAAAAATTTAAAATAAAATTCCCCAAACTAAGAAAGTTGCAGGCTCGGCGCCTGTGGCTCAGCGGGCTAAGGCGCCAGCCACGTACACCTGAGCTGGCGGGTTCGAATCCAGCCCAGGCCCGCCAAACAACAACGACAGCTGCAACCAAAAAATGGCCGGGCATTGTGGTGGGCGCCTGTAGTCTCAGCTACTTGGGAGGCAGAGGCAAGAGACTCGCTTGTGCCCAGGAATTGGAGGTTGCTGTGAGCTGCAATGCCATAGCACTCTATCCAGGGTGACAGCTTGAGGCTCTGTCTCAAAAAAAAAAGAAAGTTGCAAACTATCAACTTAAACATCAAATACTAGGAAAAATAAATACATATCAATCAACATATTTTTCCTTTCTTTTCTTTTGTTGAGATAAGAGACTCAAGCTGTTGCCCTCGGTAGAGTGCTGTGGCATGATAGCTCACAGCAACCTCAAACTCTTGGGCTTAAGTGATTCTCTTGCTTCAGCCTCCCAAGTAGCTGGGGCTATAGGCACCCACCAAAACGCCCGGCTATTTTTTGTTGCAGTTGTCATTGTTGTTTAGCTGGCCCAGGCAGGGTTTGAACTTGCCAGCCTCGGTGCATGTGGCTGGTGCCATAGCCACTGTGCGATGGGCGTCAACCCAACATACTTTTCAAATAACTAGATTTCAATGGTTGAAAATTCTATGTAGTGAAGAGCAAAAAAAAATCACATTAATCTATAAATGTGAAAAAAAAATAGTCTGTATTCTGAGTTTTACAGAATCCAACCCTAGAAACAACAGAGCAATATTATAAATTCCTTGGGAAAGAAGGACCAAAAATTGCATTCTGAGTCAAACTATCCTTCTGGTATTAAGAAAGTAAATTTGTGCAAACACAAAAACAGAAAATACTTTTCCCATGAACTCTTCTTCTCAGGAAGCCCAGTAAAAAAGTATAAGAATCAACTTTGGAGCTTAAAGATAATGTAATGCAACACCGAAAAAATGAGCAATTTGCCTAAAACCATAAAGACTAGTTCTTGTGATATCATTTTGGCCCTGACCTCAAAATGCTTATTTAGTTAGTAATAAGAGGCTATCGGATAGTACATAAAGGAAAATAATGAATTTAAGTCTTCAAACGGGGAGTAAAGGAAGTAAGAACTATGTGAGATGAACACATGAGTAACTGTATCTATAATAAATGCATGTGTTTCCACAAAAATCTCCCTACCTGAGAACAGCCTCATCAAGTTCTTGCGGCCTATTGGTTGCACCCATTACAAGTACTCTGTCATCTCCAGCAGACTGAACCTATAAGCCAAAAATATACTTTTTTCAATACTTTTAGATAAAATAATAATAAGAACAAAGATATTTGTGTTTCTAAATGTGGTCATTCAATAGGCAAATACATATCAAAATGCCGCTACATAAAATGTTATAATCAATACTTACACCATCAAACTCTATTAGAAATTCAGTTTTTAGACGTCTACTAGCATCATGCTCCCCTTCTCTTCTTTCACACAAAAGGCTATCAACTTCATCTAGAGGAAATAAAAAGACTTTAATTATAAAGGCCAAGCTATGTGAGTTCAGTCATCTGAGATTAGTTTAGTACGTAAGTTACTAATACAGTGGGTCTTACTGAATTCACCAGATATAGTCTTTAACGTCATCCTTCTTTCCAATTTTTTTCTTCTGAATAATTTTTCCTGTCATACCTCTTATCTTTGGAGAGGGGAATTTCACAAATATTCAATTAATTTAGTTGGAATGTGTTTTTTCTTACCTATAAAAATTATAGAAGGTTGAAGTTCTCTAGCCACAGCAAAAAGAGCTCTCACCAATTTCTCTCCTTCTCCCACCTAAAGCAAGACATTACATATTGTTACAAAATACATTATTCTAGCTTTTTAAATTTCATAATTTAAAGTCTATAATTTCCTTGGAACCCAGGAGTTAGAGGTTGCAGTGGGCTATGATTATGCCAATGCATTACAGCCTTAGTGACAGAGCAAGACCCTGTCTCAATCAATTGCTCAGTCAATAAAGCCTGTAACTTAGGAATTTAAAATGCCTTCTAACAACTCAAAATTTGGTTTAAAGAAGGTGGAGAATATTATGAAATGACCCTTATAATGTTAGAGAATAGATTATGATTTCATACAGCCTGGTAAGTACTTTGAAAAGGGAAATATCTCTATTTTGCTTTACCCTATATTCCTAAGACTTAAGAATGGAATAGCGCTCAGTCATGGATATAATTAGTGAGAAGAGGTAATTCTAGGGCAGGGAAAGAGATGCTAAAACATTAAACCCTGGATTATAGGGTATATTTATACAAGCAGTTAAGTTGCAAAGTGATCCCCTAAATAAAATTTGCTCTATTAAGAACACCTTGAGAGTGGCTCAGTGCCTATAGCTCAAGCAGCTAAGGCACCAGCCACGTACACCAGAGCTGGCAGGTTCGAATCCAGCCCAGGGCCTGCCAAACAACAATAACAACTACAACCAAAAAGTAGATGAGCGTTGTGGCAGGTGCCTATAATCCCAGCTACTTGGGAGGCTGAAGCAAGAGAATAGATTAAGCCCAGGAGTCGGAGGTTAGCCCCATATGCCGAGGGTGGCGGGTTTGAAGCCAGCCCCGGCCAAACTGCAACAAAAAAATAGCCAGGCATTGTGGCGGGCACCTGTAGTCCCAGGTACTTGGGAGGCTGAGGAAAGAGAATAGCTTAAGCCCAGGATTTGGAGGTTGCTGTGAACTGTGACGCCATGGCACTCTACCTAGGGCAACAGCTTAAGGCTCTGTCTCAAAAAAAAAAAAAAAAGAACACCTTGAGAAATCATTCTCTCAATACTACTGTTAGTAAATATTAATTATTTCTAAGTAGTCCAAAAGGTGTAAGAATACTCTTTGAGGGCGGCACCTATGGCTCAAAGGAGTAGTAGGGCACCAGCCCCATATACCGGAGGTGGTAGGTTCAAACCCGGCCCCGGGCCAAAAACTGCAAAAAAAAAATACTCTTTGAGACATTCCCAGGTACTGACACATACTAAGGTCATTCTACCCACTGAAGCATCTAGTGAGCTCTGTAATAATCTACTGTAAACTCTTCTGTCTTCTAGGTGGCAATTATCCTTTTTATTGACAATTTCACTTAAAAACAAATAAATAAAATGATGGTCCCAGATCTTGAATTATCAATACAAATATTCTCAGAACTGAAAGGAATCTCAAAAGATAATCTCTTATGATATTATTATTTTTTTTTTTGAGACAGAGTCTTACTCTGTCACCCTAGGTAGAGTGCAGTGGTGTCACTGTAGCTCACAGCAACCTCAACCTTCTGGACTCAAACAATCCTCCTGCCTCAGCCTCCCAAGCAACTGGGATTATAACCGAGCTTCACCCAGCTTATTTTTCTATTTTTAGTAGAGATAGGGTATTGCTCTTGCTCAGACTGGTTCTGAATTTCTGAGCTCTGCAATCCTCCCACCTCAGCCCCTCAAAGTGCTAGGATTACAGGTGTGAGTTACTGCACCCAGCCTAGTAACTTCACTTCTAAAATTTCACATAGGAAGCAAGATGTGATCAGGAAAAGAGGTATTATTTTATAGTAACTTTTTTGGGAGAGCGGGGGAGACAGTTACACTCACTACAAGCACCCATCACAATGCCCCACTAGTTTTTATATTTTTAGTAGAGATAGGGTCTTGCTCTTGCTCAAACTGGTCTCAAACTCCTGAACTCCAGTGATCCTCCTGCTTTGGCCTGCCAGAGTGCTAGGATTATAGGAGTGAGTGACTATCCCCACCCATGAATTACAGTTTTGATGAGTATGACAAATCAAAGGTAAATAGGGCTATGAGGTTAATAAGGTAGATTAGTTTGGAGAGACAAGGAAGATTCTAACATTCCAACTGAAATATAAGAATGAATACAAATTAACCAGAAGATAGTGGTCCTGATAAAAGAAACCCTATAAGTCCTATAGCAGGAAAAAGCATAATAATAAAGTCTTATGGCAAGAAAAGCAGAATAATTTATCAGGACCACTATCCAGGGAGAGGGAGTCTTAGCAAACAGACTACAAAAACTATGGATCCAGGCCCTGCGTAGTGGCTCACACTTGCAATCCTACCACTCTGGGAGCTGAGGCAGGCAGATTGCTTGAGGTCTAGAGTGCAAGACCAGCCTGAGCAAGAGTAATACCCACATCTCTACTAAAAAAAGAGAAAAATTAGCCAGATGTTGTGGTGGGTGCCTGGAGTCCCAGCTATTTGGGAAGGTGAGGCAGGAGGATAGCTTGAACCCAGGAGTTTGAGGTTGCTATGAGGTAGGCTGATACCATGACACTCTAGCCTGGGCAACTATCTCAAAAACAAACAAACATACATACAAAAAACCCCCCAAAAACTATAGATCCCATGGCAAGGCTATTTCACTAGGGATGGAGGTCACAAAATACTCAAACTATGATCAATTTGTCAAATTTGCCTTTCTTTAATTCATTGCCCATTATTCAACCTTATAGAATGGCTTCCCAAACACATCTAATATGGGGAGATAATATACTTTTTGTGCCAGCTAGACAATTCTGATATCATGCCTGTTCCTAACAGATAGACCACCTCTCAAATCAAGTTTATTTCTCTGCAAATCTAAAGACCATGACAGATTCAAGACAGTAAAGTTACCCTCTAAGCCCCTCATGGAAGGAGAGTGCCCAGATATGATGGCCATTTCTGGATTTCAATATACCAAATGCCAAAACCTGAAACTATTATAGGTAATATGTTCTTTCATCAGAGATTCCCATTTCAGTTTAAGTTTGGCAAAACACTTTTACCTTAAAAAAAGGAGCAAATATAGAATAGGATAAGGGAAAGGGTACAACCAGGAGAGGAAGACAAAGCAGAGTAAGGCTTGACAGACACCACCTGCTTCCGATTTGCAATTCACCAGTTACATTCACACACTGGTCTCACACACTAGACAAATCACTCTTTCAGTTGTATAGTCATGCTTGCCCTACCCCAAAACCAGACAGAACACTTCTTTGAATACCACTATAGGGACAGCAGAGAGTAAAGGGGAGAGAAGCCCCCAAAACTAAATTAAAGGATAAAATATCCAAAGGCATCAGAAAAAAATCTTCTGTCATATTTTAGTTCAGAATCAGAAAGCCAGAAATAGTCAGTTTCTACCACAAGTCCTTCCATTCTCACCTTTGATGGCGCACTGAGATAAAACCCACTTGACTTGAAAGCTTAAGTGGAAAGTGGTGCTGTGTAAGTTGAACTGTGTTCCCCCAAATCATGTTGAACTCCTATCTGTAGTATCTATAAATGTAACCTTATTTGTAATTAAGGTCTGTATAGATGACTAATTTGAAGTCATCAGGGTAGCCCCTAATCCAAAGCGGAAATCTGGACACAGAGACAGACATACATACATGGAAAAAGCCATGTGAGGAGCGATCAGAGTAATATATCTACAAGCCAAAGAATGCCTAAGATTGCTAGCAAATGACCAGAAACTAGGACAGACGCAGGTAACGCATTCTCCTCCACGGCCCTCAGAAGGAACTCACTCTGACAATACTTGGATCTGAAACATCTAGCCCCTAAAACTGTGAGACAATAAGTTTCTGATGTTTAAGCCAGTCAGTTTATGGTATTTGGCTACACAGTGCCAGCAAATCAATACAGTATTTGAAAATACAATTCTCTCTTTTTTTAAATTTTTATTAAGTCATTTGTACATAGATAATGAATACATTTATGCCATTATGGGATTCAACATGTTGATTATTTATACAAATTGGAGTGCTTACATCCTACTAATTAACATAGCCTTCACCTCATTTACCCAATTACAGTGTTAAGACATTTGTGTTCTACACCTGATAGATCCAACTTGTACTTGCAATATGATCCATAGGCGTGGTCCCCCTATTAACCCTCCCTCTATTGACCCACTCCCCTCCCTTCCCCTCACCCTCCTCATCCTTCCTTCATCATAGGCTATAGTTGTGATTCATCTTTCATATGAAAGTGTGAGTGATTATAAATTGGTTTAATAGTAGTACTGAGTACATTGGATTTTTTTTTGAAAATACAATTCTAGTTGTGGTGAGAACCTGTAGTCCCAGCTACTTGGGAGGCTAAGGCAAGAGAATTGCTTAAGCCCAAGAATTTGAGGTTGCTGTGAGCTGTGAAGCCACAGTACTCTAGTGAGGGCAACATAGTAAAATTGTCTCAAAAATAAAAAAAAGAAAGAAAGAAAGAAAATACAACTCTAATTTTAAGAGTCTAATGAATATAGTTTCTACTTTGAAGACTGATACTAATCACATGTAAATAACAAACATAAAACTTATAGAAAAGTATTTTTCTTGAAATTGTTAACATGCAACATTGTTAACAGTAACATAACTTAAAACACGACAATAAAAAAAGAAAAAAAATGACAATTGGAAAAAGAGCACTCACATATTTTGAAGTTAAGCTTGCAGCACTTATATTAAAGAAGGTTGCATTAGATTCTGCAGCTACTGCTTTAGCCTTTAAAAATGACAAGAGCAAATATTAAATGAATTCAATACCTTGCTTTAAAAAAACCCCATTATTTCATCGATTTAAGTCCTAGAAAGAGTTATGCAGACCAAAGAGATATCCAGATCCTAGTAAAATCTTTTGCCAAAAGTATACTAAAACAAACAAACACATAATATACTGATTATTTAAGTAAAGCCATTAAAATAATAAAAAATTAGAAGATGCTCAATATGGTAAGGTAAGTTCTTCTAAGGGAAAAATTTTACTATTTAATTTAGAAAAATAATCACAAATACACTGTTAAATGTAACCAACTAAAAACATACTATGGAGGATAAGATAGCTGATTTTTTCATCTATTTCTGCATTGAGAACTAGTTTAAAAACTTAAGAGAAGTATATCCCAGCAAAAAGCAAAAACAGACTCAAGAATAATACAAAGTTTCTTTTCTTCCTATTGTCCCTAATATCTCCATAGAATCCTCAAATTTGAAAGCATTCTTACCAGCATTGTCTTCCCATTTCCAGGTGGACCAAAAAGTAGTAATCCTCTGGCAGGAGCTCTAAGCCCTGTGAATAACTTAAAAATATATACATTAGATCACAACTATAATTCTAGAAATTATTTTTTCTAGGCATTTTAAGTATTATTTGTCATCTAAAAACATCCTTTTTCAGTAGCATCCTTCCAAAGAGAGCTTTCCAGAGTTTTAAAGGGAAAAACACATAGTAATTTAACATAATAATTAAAAACAGAAAAAACAAAATAAATAAAACCAGCTCCTCAGTGATAAAATGAAAGCGCACTGGTTAAACAAACTGAACACAAGCATGTTTCTCTGCTGAGAAATCACACCAAAAATAATACTAAATATATAAAAAAGACATAAATCTTCCAAACAAAAATAAGAAAGGAGGTAATAGCAGACATGATACATTTCTGTAAGATGGATAATTAATAAAGTGTGGTAAGTTATTCAGCAGAGCTGCCTGAGTTAAAACCTATGTACCTGTTAAGCAAGCTGATGTGAACAAAAAACTCCAGGAATACTCAGAATTGGAGGCTTCAAGTACCACAGAAAGCAGGAGAGGCTGGGCTTAAAGGTTCACGCCTGTAATCCAAGCAATTTAGGAGGCTGATGCAGGAGGATAGCTCAGGACAGGAGTTCAAGACCAGCGTGGACAACATAGCCAAGATCTCATCTCCACAAATAAAAAAATTAGTGGGTTGTGGTGCCTGCCTATAGTCCTAGACACCAGGAAGGCTGAAGCAGGAGGGCTGCTTGAGCCCAAGGAATTTGAAGCTGCATTGGGCTATGATGATCCACTCCAGCCTGTGTGATAGAGCAAAACCCTGTCTCAAAATAATAATAGTAATAACAATAATCAGGGAGGTGCCTATGGCCCATCGAGTAGGGCGCCGGCCCCATATACCGAAGGTGATGGGTTCAAACCCGGCCTCAGCTGAACTGCAAAACAAAAAAATAGCCGGGCGTTGGGGCGGGCGCCTATAGTCCCAGCTACTTCGGAGGCTGAGGCAAGAGAATCGCCTAAGCCCAAGAGTTGGAGGTTGCTGTGAGCTGTGTGACGCCACGGCACTATCGAGGGCGATAAAGTGAGACTCTGTCTCTACAAAAAAAATAATAATAATAAATAAAAATAATAATAATTTAAAATAAAATTTTAAAAAAGAAAACAATAGAATGGGCTGGGTGCAATGGCTCACACCAGTAACCATAGCACTCTGAGAGGGGAGTAGGAGGATCCCTTGAGCTTACAAATTTGAGAAAGCCTAGCAGGAGACCCCAGGCTCGGCACCCATAGCTCAGTGGTTAGGGTGCTGGCCACATGCAGCAGGACTGGTGTGTTCGAACCTGGCCTGGGCCTGCTAAACAATGACAACAACAACAACAAAATAGCCAGGAACTGTGGCGGGTGCCTCTAGTCCCAGCTACTTGGGAGGCCAAGGCAAGAGAATTGTTTAGGCCCAAGAGTTTGAGATTGCTGTGAGCTCCATGGCACTATACCAAGGGTGCCAGAAAAAAAAAAAGAAAAAAAGAGTAAGACCCTCATCTCTACTAAATACAGAAAAAAATAACTAAGCATGATAGCAGGTGCACAGAGTCTTAGCTACTGGGGAAGCTGAGGCAAGATTGCCTAAACACAGGAACTGAAGGCTACTGTAAGCTAGACTGACACCCTGGCACTTTAGCCTGGTCAAAAGAATAAGACTTGAGGGCAGCACCTGTGGCTCAGTGAGTAGGGTACTGGCCCCATAAACAAGGGTGGCAGGTTTGAACCCCGCCCTGGCCAAACTGCAACAAAAAAAAACTAGCCTGGCATTGTGGTGGGCATCTGTAGTCCCAGCTACTTGGGAGGCTGAGGCAGGAGAATCGCCTAAGCCCAAGAGCTGGAGGTTGCTGTGAGCTATGACGCCATAGCACTCTACCGAGGGCAACAAAGTGAGACTCTGTCTCTAGAGAAAAAAAAAAAAAAAAAAGAATAAGACTTGAATAGCTGGGCGTTGTGTCAGGCACCCATAGTCCCAGCTACTTGGGAAGCTAAGGCAAGAGAATTGCTTGAGCCCAGGAGTTTGAGGTTGCTGTGAGCTCTCTGTCTCAAAAAAAAAAAAAAAAAAAATTAAGACTTGACCTCAAAAAAAAAAAGATCTCTTTATTTTATTGCGTATGAGAATAAACTAGCATATCAAACCAATGATTTCCTGTACTTAGAGCTAGTAGTAAGTAAAATAAAAAAAAAAAAAAGACTTGAAAATTATTCAGTAAATCCTAGTATAGTTGGTACTCACAGGTGCTAAAATACCATGAAGGTAACATGCAAATGATTGAGACTATGGAAAAATAGAGCCACACATCTTTGTATATTCATTTAATAATGCATTCATCATAATGCACCACACAACTATATTTCCATTAGCTGTTGTAGATGAAACCATAAGATTTGAATGTTCAAGGAGAAATAACTGTGACTCAGAAGTGGGTCCTCTGATTTATTTCTGTAGTATTATTAAAATAGCACTCAACATACAATCTGTGAATTGTAAAAATCCAAAACAGTGCTTAGTGTATAGAAAATTGCATATTATCAACTACAAGATTACCTGTATTTCTTAATGAATCTTAACATATGGGATGGAAGGATAAGTTCCTAACCACCACTCACTGGTTCTCTACTTTAATGTATCAATAACCTTGAAAATAATTATTCTAAAAATTGTCTTCAAACTTTTAAAGAATTATTTTTAGGCATGGTGGCTCATGCCTGTAATCTGAACGCTCTGGGAAGCTGAGGTAGGAAGACTGCTGTAGATCAGGAGTTCAAGACCAGCCTGGTCAACATAGCAAGACCCTATCTCTACCCAACAGAAAAGAAAGAAAGAATGAAGTTCTTTTTTGTATATGTGTGTGTAAGAAATAATTATTTTAATCTGAATTTCTCTTTTCTTTAGTATGATTGTTATTTCTTAATTTTAAATCTCTCTCATCTTGATTTTGAGTATAATCAAAACTATACTCTACTATTCACTTTTTCTAAAAGGTTTTAAAATGGATTGGGAATTAGGTACTCCTATATTCATTCTCCCTTCCTATAATAAATTGTCAACATCAAATGCTAATGTTTTGTCTTTTTAAAAACATTACTGTTACCTTTTGTGAATTAATCATTCCAGCACTATCCAAACATTTTTTTTACCACTTCTATGGATTCAGTAATGGATGATGTTATAGGAAAATGATAATATAAAGTACTTACCTCAGGCCTCAGAGAAGGAAGAATTACAATTTCTTGTAATGCTTGTTTTGCCAACTCTTGACCAGCTATATCATCAAATTTAACAGCTGTTCCACTAGTAAACAAAACCTCATATTAGTTTCATAATAGAAATATGGTTCAGTTATTATAATACGAAGTTTAGTTTCTAAACTTCATATAGTCATTTTCATGTAAACTGTTCAACTATGGTTAAATCAATAAAGCAATGTCTTTCTACATTTATAGTAATTGAAAAGTATCATAAAAATTATGTGTATAAATCAGATAAGGTATTTAATATCTATTTCACTCATGAAACATTTTATAAATAAAATTCAAAAGTAAAAATTATAAAATACACTAACGTACGCAGCTATGATTTAATTTAAAAAAATTATAAAATACAACACTTTAAATGGCAAAACTTACTTGTCCACAATTTCATTCATAATGAGGTTAGCAAGGTTGCTGTCCACATTTCTAAAATTCTTTAAGTCTTTCTTCTTTCGAGCAGCAGTTGTAGGAGTAGAAGGTTTATTTGTTCTATTTGTTTTTGGAGTACCCTTAAAGAATACAAAACTTTAATATAAATATACAACCTAACATTTACATTTTTTACAAATGAGTAAACCTCAAGTTCATAGAATTCAGGCTTTAAAAATAGTACAAATGGGCTCGGCGCCTGTGGCTCAACGGGCTAAGGCGCCAGCCACGTACACCTGAGCTAGCGGGTTCGAATCTAGCCCGGGCCCACCAAACCACAAAGGTGGCTGCAACCAAAACATGGCCGGGTGTTGTGGCGAGCGCCTATAGTCCCAGCTACTTGGGAGGCAGAAGCAGGAGACTCGCTTGAGCCCAGGAATTGGAGGTTGCTGTGGGCTGTGATGCCATAGCACTCTATCCAGGGTGACAGCTTGAGGATCTGTCTCAAAAAAAAAAAAAAATAGTACAAATGAGGCTCGGCGCCTATGGCTCAAATGGCTAAGGCGCCAGCCACATACACCTGAGCTGGCGGGTTTGAATCCAGCCCAAGCCCGCCAAACGACAATGATGGCTGCAACCAAAAAATAGCTGGGCATTGTGGCCGGCGCCTGTTGTCCCAGCTACCTGGGAGGCTAAGGCAAAAGAACAGCTTCAGCCCAGGAGTTGGAGGTTGCTGTGAGCAGTGATGCCACAGCACTCTACCTAGGGCAACAGCTTGAGGCTCTGTCTCAAAAAAAAAACAAAATAGTAAAAGTGATATAAAAATCTGAAAATTGTACATGTACAACACCAAGGCAAAACTCCATTCACTACAGAACTATATATGGCATGAAGTGGTTATAGAGGATTTTAACCATAGATAGTTTTTATGAAAGAAAAAGGCTCTATGATAATAGAATCATGCAGTTTGGATTCTTATAAAAGTTATGACAAACCTCCAGGTATGGTGACATTATAAAACATTTATGTAAGTTTAAATAATTTTAAAAATAAATTTCAAATGAAATATATAGCATTACATAAAACAGCCTGGGTAGGCAAAGTTAATATTCAAAATTTTCTACTTTCCAAAGCAAAGCAATTGAAGGTACTATCCAAGAATACCTTATGAGTAGTAATTGTAGGACCAGGTCCCTGTCTCATTCCAGAAACCATGGATAAACCACTGCAACTAGGTGCTCTGTGGTGACCTGAAAGACCTGTGGATCCGGTTTTCACAACTGTTTTTGAACGAGGCAGTGAATTACTAGTGTGTGTTAAGGGATCTTTTCTTTTTGGAATAGCTCCGCTTTCTAATAAAAAAGACACAGTAGTTACAAAATTATGATCAAACATTATAAAAAGTAATAATAAAAACAAATACAAATTTGTAATACCAAGGTAATAATTTTTTTAAATTTAGAAATATTTTAAAATAAGATTTCAATAAGAATATACCACAAGAACTGTTACTAGGTAGACAGGATTTTCCTTTTCTTAATATATATTCTAATTTTCTTATAAAGAAAAATATATGTAGTAAAAAGAAGAAACAACTTGATTTGGAAGATCAGGAGAAAGATAGAAGAAAGTTGCCTAGGAAATAAAGTTTCCAAATGCATAAGGAAACAAAATATAGTAAAACCATTAGGGATAAGCTGTATAGAGGGAAAGAAGAAAAAAGCACTCTACTGTCTCGGTGCCCAAGGCTAGGGCACCAGCCACATACACTTAGGCAGGTGGATTCAAGCCAGCTCTGGCCTGCTAAACAACGACAACTGCAACAACAACAACAAAAACAAAATAGCTGGGCGTTGTGGTAGGCACCTATAGTCCCGGCTACTTGGGAGGCTGAGGCAAAAGAATCGCTTGAGCCCAAGAGTTTGAGGTTGCTGTGAGCTATGACGCCACAGCACTCTACTGAGGATAACATAGTAAGACTCCATCTCAAAAAAGAAAAAAAAAATACTCTATTATTTTGGTTCCACCAAACTTTTAGGACTAAAAAATACTGTAAAAGTCCACTGCCTTTTCCCGCCAAAAGAGGTTTTAAAATCAGTCAGTTTCAACTGAAAGACTATAATGTACTTTTTAATATGCTAAGCACAGGCAGTCACCAGGTTATAACTGAGGTAGGTTTTGAATGTTTGTTCTTAAGTTGAATTTGTAGGTAAAGCTGGAATAGGTACATTTACCTATTATTTGTAATAGTCTCTATAAGTGTAAGTCATACCTCAATCAGATATTTGTGACTCGGGAACTTACTGTAAGTGAGAGCGGTGCCTAAGCCACATGTTTGTAACTTTGGGACTGCCTGTGTTTTAAGTGCTGGGGATATGTAAATAAATATTTAAAGAATGCCTCTAAGTCAAAAAGACTATTTGTCCTGTGACACTCTTCCATATAAATTATAGGCTTTTATTTATTTATTTATTTTTGAGACAAAGCCTCAAGCTGTCACCCTGGAGAGAGTGCCGTGGCATCATAGCTCACAGCAACCTCCAAATCCTGGGCTTAAGCCATTCTCCTGCCTCTGCCTCCCAAGTAGCTGGGACTACAGGCGCCTGCCACAACACCCCGCTATTTTTTGGTTGCAGCTGTCATTGTTGTTTGGTGGACCCGGGCTGGATTTGAACCCACCAGCTCAGGTATATGTGGCTGGTGCCTTAGCCACTTGAGCCACAGGCACCAAGCCAAATTACAGGCTTTTAAATGTTCAAATATCATTGTTTCTAAATAACATTTTATATACTACATGTCAGACATCAGTATTTATTAATAACAATGTCTACTGTGAAGATAAATGTTAAATCAGTCAGCAAATTAAGAGTGGCCATGAGGGGCTCGACGCCTGTGGCTCAACGGGCTAAGGCGCCAGCCACGTACACCTGAGCTGGCGGGTTCGAATCCAGCCTGGGCCCGCC
>CAUYRH010096208.1:0-12084 GCA_963574655.1 Perodicticus potto
GAGAAATTGCCAGGAAGGCTATGTTAATCAGTTTGATGAAAATAGTTAAGATTGTATATGAAGCCAGCACATTTTACCCCTTGATTACACTATTGTACACAGCTATGATTTAATGATAAAGATAATTAAAAAAAAAAAAAAAAGACAAAGTGGAGGGTCGCTCTCATGAAGACTTTCCAAGAACAAGCCTGAGAAAAGGGTGAGCTCAGTAGAGTCCCATGAAAGCATCTGTATTTTCTTTTTTTTTTTTTTTTTGCAGATTTTGGGCAGGGCTGGGTTTGAACCCGGCCCCTCCACTGTATGGGGCCGGCGCCCTTCTCCTTTGAGCCACAGGCCCTGCCCAGCATCTGTATTTTCTTCATCTTTACTCACATCTTGCCTGACTGTACGTATCCCATCGTTTCTGATGTTACTTTCATTCACACTTTAAACATCTCAGATATTCGTTTGCAATCTGAAGATACTAATAACACACTAAAAACGGAAAAGTTTATACCGAAGCTATTATTTAATCATGACGGATAGGTTTTTATCTGATTATTGAATGGATGTGCACCTTATTGATTGATATCAACCAGACACTTTTTGCAAAGGACAAAAATGAACGTGGTATTGTTTCAGATGAAACTCCTCACCCACAGCATCAAGGTTCCATATCCTTCACGGTAATAAATATTAAAGCTAGGATAGATTCAAATGGCAAGAATCCCTTCTTTTTCAGGTTAAGTAGTTCGAAGTTGAATTGATAACTCTGTAGACTATGAATTTATTCCTTTATTTTTGCACACCAGCAAGTAAGTTACAATCAGAAAAGAGTAAGGTTATATTCCCCTCATAGTATCTAAACAGGAAAGGTGCAGAAACCTGCTCCCTACACATTGAAGGTTTCTCCCAAATTGTTTCTCTAGAACACTTTCCTCTAGTACGAGGGAAGCCCTTCTGCACACCCATCACGCTAAGTTTGATTTATCACACATTGTATTTTTTATTATTATAATGCTCTCAAAAATGTTGTTCCCAATTAGTGCAATTATTTTAGCAATTTCTGTCTCTGCCAAAGAACCGTAAACTCTCCTGACCAAGAACTTGCTATTCTAAGTTCACGAAGTAGCACAGTAGCCTGGCACATTACAGATGGGATGAACTCAAAACTCGTATGTTGAAGCCGCAAACCCCTCTGTGATCATATTGAAAGATGAAGCCTCTAAGGTAATAATTAAGATTAAATTAGGTCATAATTGTTACAAGGAAAACTCCTGTTTCCTCACTGCTCTACCTGCAATACTTCTGGTCAACATGTACATGGGGGTTTAAACTTATATAAATCACTTCTCCACTTGTCCACAATCTAACGAGGTGTCCTATAATTCAGTTCAATTCTGACACTTGCTGCCTGCATTAGGACAGAGCCCAAGGTTAAGGGCTCAATGCTGTAAGACTGACCCCCACTCCCAGACCCCAGTCCAGCCTCCCACGCTGTGCTCCTAATAGATCAGCTGTAACAAGGAGACCCCTAACAATGCCTCCTTGGCTTTGGCAATTTTCCAAAATGACTCACAGAACTCAGTGACTTACAGGATTACTGATTTATTATAAAGGCACATCGCTCACAAGCAACTAGAGGAAAGAGATGCATGTGGCAAAGTCCAGGAGAAAAAGCACGAGGTCCAGGGCTGCACCCCCAGATGCGACGCCGCCCAGTCCTGAACGAGGCCATCACAGGGCTGCCCCCCCAGATGCGACGCCGTCCGGTCCTGAACGAGGCCGTCATGAGGTAGACAGACTGATAAAATCTTTGGCCACTGGAGACTGACTGAGTCAGCTCAGGATTCTCCCCGCCCCAGAGGTTGTGGGGTGAGAATCAACATTCCTATTCTCTAACCCCGAGATTTTCCCCCTGGCAACCAGCACAGGCCCCGGGGCTGTTCAGGAGATCCCCCAGTCCCCAGTATTCTCATTATCCCACAAATAGATACCTATCACTCTAAAAATTCCAGGGCTTGGGAGTCGTGTATCAGGAAACCGGGACAAAGACTAAACAGAAAGTTCTTAATGTGTCACAAAGGTGAAGCGTTTACCCAAAGGCACTGTTGCTCCTGTGAGGAGTGACACGGAGGGCACCCTTACCGGATTACTATTATTATGATCTGAATACGTGGTGATTCATTCTACTTTGAATATACAGCATTATCATCTACATTTGAAAGGTTCAACAGAGCATGGAGCGAAGGCCTGATGAGGGTGCAAAAGGAGATGGCCCGGTGCCAGAGACCACAGAAGGGCCCTCACCAAAAACCAAACTGGGAGGCCCTCGGCCAGGGGTCTTCTGACCTAATGCAACTTTCTGGCGTTTGAGAGCCCTCGTTCACGCCGCTGCAGGGAAGAAGGTGGCTGCTCTAACTGAGGAGTTTAGAAAAGGAACCTGAACCCCCCGCCCAATCTCTTTTCTGTCTCCATCTCCAGGAAGCCAGATTTGCAAAGAAGACCCAGTGGCGTCCCCCTGCCTAGGGAAGCACGGGTGGATTCCACTGTGCTGGAAATTGCAGACTTCTAGGAGGTGATGTCTGGGAGCTGCTGCTAGTCACGCACGCTACGTTCTCCGATCACTTAACATTTGCACCTTGCCACGCCCGAGTCTTTATCCACCTTTCAACTTGCTTAAAACTCACATGTGGGAAAGTCGCTACTTGCTGAACCTTTCAAATCCATGTAGATGACAGTGCCGTGTATTCAAAATAGAATGAATCGCCACGTATTCAGATCATCAATGAAAATCATATAGAATAATTTTTTTAAAAAATAATTTTGAATATATAGCATTTAAGCACTAATTTTTGTCACACAAGTAAACACTGTTAAAAAATGAATAAACAGGTCAGGTACAGTGGCTCACACCTGTAATCCTAGCACTCTGGAAGGCTGAAGCATGAAGACTCCTTGAGTTCAGGAGTTTGAGACCAGCCTGAGCAAGAGTGAGACCCGGTCTCCACTAAAAATAGAAAAACCGAGACAGGCGGGATGGTGTATGCCTGTAGTCCCAGCTACGTGGAGGCTGAGGCAAGAGGATCGCTTGTGAGACTGGGTCTCAAAAGAAAACAAAGAAAGAATAAACAACAATCTTCTTCTCCATAAAAAACAGAAAATCAAACAGACCACGCTTTGGGAAAATCATAGCCCATCAGATTAATTTGCTTCATCTTTTTTTTTTTTCTTTTTTGGTGCATCTTTCCAATTAAGATTATATCTTCTACATGTAAACAATGCAATTTTAATAGACATTGAAGTTTGAGATTCATATAATTTTAGCCATCTTTGCACAACAGTAAGAGTTGATGAGTTAGGACGAATCACATATCTGGCCCTTTAAAGAAAACGTCTACTGACGCCTCCTACTGATTAATGGCCTGTAAAATTTCAGTTGACATTAAAGTCTGAAACACCTAATCTTCGCCTAGATAGTACCACGCATGGGTGAATCTACACATTAAGTTTGAATTTATGCTGTGTTTGACCTTCATCAGGACAAATATTACTCTGATTAGCATTTTCTATATTTTGAGATGAAAATGTAGAAAAATTATGTCCTTACCTTGACTTATTTTGAACAAAATATCATTAAACCACATGTTCCTTGAAACATATGAACTTAGATGATAACGAACCTAGCAAAATTAAACCCATAATAGTTGCTCAATAAAGCACTACAGCAACATGTTTTAAAACTTCTCTATTTGAGCAGCCCCTTTTGTTCCAGGAACACAAACATTTCTCAGCCGCGCTTGCTCGTGTATACTTGGTTCCCATTATACACGAGGTAAATCTCAACTATTTCTATAATGAGACAGGAAGGTAACATCGTGGCTTAATGATTAGACTGTCCACTCTTGACAAAAATCTATTCTTCAAAAACAAATTCTCCAAATACATCCTGTGTGATTCAGGAGTGATTCCAACTTCTTTTACCGTTACAGTATTTTTACAAATCCAGTGTTCTACATACCTGAATTTTTCACTCTCATTTCTTGCCTAGGATTCTTTTCACATGGTCGATAAAAATCAATCTGACAAAGATGGACATTTGAATAGCTTTCTCACCCCCAATATTCAACCTAGAAGGTCTTATGCAAACATCCCAGTACTACAATGCCGTCCACATTCCCAAAACTGTGCAGTGAAAAAACATATATGGGTTCTGTCCACGTGAGTTATCATGAAGTCCCTAACATCTGATTCTGCAGTTATTTTAAAAATGAAATAAAAAATAGATAAATTTTAAAAATGCAAAAGGTAGTATGAAAATAATCATCTATAACGTAATGAAGACAGAGCATCCTCCAGAGAGGTATAACAGACGCTCACTGTGCTGGCCAGACACGTGATACACCGTTAAGCAAATATAATTACGGACAAGGGAGCTGAACTTTTTTTTTTGGTAACTTTAGCTGCACATATGGAGTATTTTGTTTCACTTCTGGTTTACTTTCTTTTAATCAAAGACCCCCACTGTAATGCCTTCACACAGGCCTCAGTGTTGTGGGTACCAAGGAAACCATAATTCTGAATGTCCTAACTTGTGCGATTAAAATTTAACACAAAGTGACATTGATAGTTTCTCCCAATGCCACTACCCCCAATGTCCAATTCTAATGAGCAGCACAGTAACTGTTTTGGACGGAATAAAGAGCTACGGCTACTATCGCCTCATGCTGCCAGCGATTCACAGGGAATCTCAGGAACAATACACAGGGATGGTTCTCTTTCACAAAATGCCTGGTTTAAAAGAGGAATTATTTCTCATTGACTTCTCAGCACCTCCAAAAAACAAAGTATATTATTTTTCTTTTTTTATATAAGAGGATTTTTTTTTAATCTGCATTTATTTCACTTGCCCGGACAAGGAAGACAAGGAAGCAAAAGCTTTTAACAATGGTCTGATATACGAAGGTAATAAATGAAAGTAGGGGACATTTTCATTCCTCAAATCCACTTGCAATAATCACATTCATTTCTATAGCTATTGCACTGCGCTCTTCAACATGGAATTAAACCTGTCAGATATATTAATCGCGGAGATATAACATATACAAACCCTTTTCATTTAGCTGAAGTTTAAATATTCAACTGAATTTTTCCCTTTTCTTTTCTTTTTTTTTTCTTTTTTTCATGAACTCTGTAGAAGGAGCTGATAAGCTCAAGTTTACTCCATCAAGGAAAAACATGCTCTCTTGCTGATTATTTTCATTTGCTGAAAATTATATTGTCTCAGGGGCATACGTGCCCTGATCATATGGCTTGCTACTCAACGCTTCTACTTAAAACTAAGGACAAATTTATTGCATTAGTCGACACGGCACTTTAAATTTGGAAATTATAACCTGTCATTGCAACTGAGCTTCTTATCTACCTCATCGTATGTGAGAGCAAGTGAGTGACCTTTCTCCTCACTCCCGAAGGAAGGAAACAGATAAAGTGCATAGACCCAGCCGAAAGCATTTCGATATTAAACATTTAGAGGTAAAATGATACCTCAGTCATTAAGTCCAACACTCAATTTTTAGGGTAGAAACCGAGGTCTGTGGAGGTTAGGGAGTATCTTTAAGACGTCTAAAAGAGAACTGCCCTGACAGCTTCACTGTCCATTTAGAATTTTCTATCATTCCCTACAGACGAGTGCCATTTCTCTGACCATTTGTTCACATCTTTTTTACTTCTCTTAAAAAACAAAACCACTTAGAGTATATAATACATATCTTAGTATTTGTAAAACAGTTCTTGAAAATTTAAAAAATTAACACGAAAAGATGAGACTTGGATAAATTTAGATAATTTTATTCAACAGTATGGCCTGACACATGATTTATATTATTTAAAAAATTTTTTCATACTGAAAAGATTCCATTTTTAAGATTACATCTTTAGCAATAATACAGACTTTCAAAGTTAGGGATAAACTCATCAGCAGAGCTCTTTACTAACTAATATTAATTTCTACTGTGTAAAACATCAAAAAAGAAATCTGTATTCAGAGAGTTTCACACGGAGTTCTCTTAAATGTTATACATCTTGAACCAAAGTTCTATGCATTAACCAAAGTAAGACACATTTTTACTTTAAATACTATTTTGAGTTTTGAGTCTGACTCCATGGACACTTTCCCATTTCCGTCTACTTTCTACTTACAAGTAAGGGATTGTCCTGCCCTCTAAATGGTCCATTGAAGACATATTCTAATTAGAATATGGGAATAAATTCAAGTAGCCCTAGTGTAAGTTATTCTTTTCTTTGCAGTTAGAAGGAGTGAAGGAGGGAAAAGAACCAGTGTGTGGGTTTGGTGTGGGTCAGAGGGGAACCAGGGAGAGAAAATTTTGGAAAAGAAAAGGTACACGTAAAAGAGAAGCAGAGGAGAGAGGGATAAAAAAGATCCGTTTATTGAGATGTTCTCCAGATCAGGTAGCACGTGGGGACTTAATGATTAGATTTTGAAAGATGCTCTGAACAGGTAAGCCCCTGTTTCTGCAGTGTAACAAGGAGATAAAATACGTGAAATAGGAAACAGCGTGAAAGGGAGAGAAAATCGTGTTCTGTTCCATACATGGAGATGGCGAATTGAAAAATAAGAAGGAAACAGGAAGCTTACGAGATGGATGGGGCAATGAAATCTAAGGAAGCTCGAGAAGGCGCAAAAGAGAAACATCACTTTACGAAATAATGCTGACTCAGCAAACCTTGCTGGACAGGCCCACAGGAATTGAACTTACCGACCCAAATTTGGCTGAAGACTTTAAATATGAACTTGTGTGCCATGTTTTAAGCACTACTAGAAATAAGAAAAAAGATAAAGTAACTTATTTCAGAGACAAAAATAATAAATTTTTCAGGTTACTGTGATGCCATTTATAGACGATAGGTTTATAATGGCTCTTCCTTCTCACATCATGGTATTTAATGAAGGGTCTACTAAAATTGACTTTAATCTATCAAAATCCAAAACAAAAATCATTACGTTTTTTTCTTTTTTTGAGTGGAAAAGTCTGCTTCCTAATAAATTACTTTTTATCGCATGGAGGGCGCCTGTAGTCTCAGTTACTTGAGGTTGAGGCAGGAGAAAAAATTAAAAGAAAAGAAAAAAAATGGAGAGAAGAAAGAGGCCTCTTCGATTTGCAACTTTCTGGGGAATATGGTGGGTTCTGAAGAAGTGTGGGGAAAGCTGGACCTCAGAAGGTCACCTGTCTCCACATCTCGCATACTTTTTTTATAAGAAATAAGGGTTTCTTATCCTTAATTTTTGGACATATTGCAAAGGTCGCTGACAAATTTTCAGGACTGCAATTCCGGCAAGACTGTGTTCAATGATGCTGCTCTGAAGGTAAAGCGAAACACGTCCCCCCAACATCCTTTACTATGTTGTTATTCAGATATGGCTCCGTCTGCAAGGTTCAACACAATATCTGTTTACAAAGTACAGATTTACTTGCTTGTTCAAATTACAGCACGGCCTGGCTCCCCACTGGCCACTTGATTACGCACCCACTTTATTTTTCACAACTATACTACATATACCCCAATAGTCTTGAGAGTAAAACGCAAAGAAATAGAATTTTTACTTTTAAACTTTTAAAATCTGTCTTTGAAGAAATGATACTTTGGGGATGAGAAGTTCAACAGACTCGTGGGGAGCCTGAAAAGGTTAATTAACATTGTCAAATTTTTTTATAGAAGATTAGCTAGTCTCGTGGTTCATCAGATTTTCCTGAGAGTGTTATTCACGTGCAGCACTCAGAAAATCTAAGACACTGAGCAGGACCCAGTCGGCATCCTAGGAACACTGGGGTTCTGGCTACGTGGTGCAAAAGGGAAGGGAAAGTGGGTGAAGGAAAAGATCAGGGAGAAAACCGAAAACTAACCCAGGGCTGGGCTGGGGCACAGACGCTCACGCCGGTAATCCCAGCACTCTGGGAGGCCGAGGCAGGAGGATCACTTGAGCTCAGGAATTCAAGACAAGCCTGAGCAAAAGTGAGACACAACCCCATCTCTACTAAAAATAGAAAAAATCAGCTGGGTTTCATGGAGGGCGCCTGTAGTCTCAGTTACTTGAGGCTGAGGCAGGAGAAAAAATTAAAAAAAAAAAAAAACTGAGAGAAGAAAGAGGCTTTCAATTTGCAACTTTCCAGGGAATTCGGCGGGCTCTGAAGGAGTCTGGGAAAAGCTGGACCTCAGAAGGTCACCTGTCTCCATATCTCGCCCACATATCCCCACGGTTGCCCACTCGGTTCTAAACAGCGTCTTCTCTCTTTGTTTGAATGTGGGCCAGGCCGTGTGAACGAAGGATAATTCAACTTAGGTCACATCTGTCCTGTCCCTTGATTGCTTTTTCTGTAAATGCACGACTTCCTAGGATGATTGTGAAATTCATTTGAACTTCAGAAAGCTCATGAGAGAGACAAGTGAAAAACGTTTTAACAGCAGGAAAAATGACAAGCTTTATTAATAGGCAAGGAGGAAAAAGTTTGCTGGTTAAAAGTCCTAACTTTATGTAATTTTGGAATAATTATAAAGGATTTTAAATTGTGATACTCTTTGAAAAAGTGAACTCCTACACAGTAAATTAACATTATTATTGTTATATATCATAGTATTAATATATACTACTATTCTAGGAAACTAATAATGAAGTATAAAACTGCTGAATCAAAATCTCATTCATCAGGCGGTGCCTGTGGCTCATTGAGTAGGGCCCTGGCCCCATATACCGAAGGTGGCGGGTTCAAACCCAGCCTCGGCCGAACTGCAAAACAGAAAAATAGCCCGGTGCTGTAGGCAGGCACCTGTAGTCCCAGCTGCTCCGGAGGTTGAGGCAAGAGAATTGCCTAAGCCCAGGAGTTGGAGGTTGCTGTGAGCTGTGATGCCACAGCACTCTATAGAGAGCGATAAAGTGAGACTCTGTCTCTACAAAAAAAAAAAAAAAAAACATTCTTCTCAGTAGGAATAATAATAATATTTTCCTAATTAGGTTAATTATTTACTAAGTTACATGAAAATAATTTTTTATAGTGTTTGGGAAATAACAGACTCTCAGCGAATGTCACTTCGATAGAATATAAATTTAGATGTAAGAAGTACCAAAAAGGCCAATGAAAGAACTATACGAATCCATGTTACCAGTGTCAATTTACAGCTGAATGTATTTGCAGGCAAAGGCTAGATTTATAGTAAATTTATATTAACTACATTATGCATTATAAAGATTTCTCTCCTGATAAATAAAGCTTAGATGTTACAGAAAAGCCAGGGGCTGGGAAAGCAGAATTGCATTAGTTAACCATTAGGGTTAAGTTTCCCACACAATATATTTTCAGAGATCAAATCCCTTCAAGTGATGAAATGCCCAAGACCTCAATTCAGCTAAGTCAAGTTGGCGAGAATACATCTAACATAAAGCAAGTAAGATGTCTCCTTCGAGATTAGAAAGAAATGAGCTATGACGTAACTTGCCATGTATATTCCCATAAGAGTCTAAAAAAATACTCAATTTTGGCTGATTTAAGGCACCGTCAAAGACAATAAACAATTTCTTTCTCTCTCTCTCTCTCTCTCTCTCTTTTTTGAGACAGAGCCTCAAGATGTCACCCTGGGTAGAGTGCTGAGGCATCACAGCTCACAGCAACCTCCAATTCCTGGGCTCAAGCGAGTCTCCTGCCTCTGCCTCCCAAGTAGCTGGGACTACAGGTGCCCGTCACAACACCTGGCCATTTTTTGGTTGCAGCCGTCATTGTTGTTTGGCGGGTCCAGGCTGGATTCGAACCCGCCAGCTCAGGTGTACGTGGCTGGCGCCTTAGCCCGTTGAGCCACAGGCACCGAGCCTTCTTCATTTCTTTAAATGAAATATTTTAGCATCATGAGTGGCAGAAATGGACCAATATGATCCCTTAGCTTGCATTCTAAATACATTACATATAAACATGCATATGGGAAAATACCTAACGGTTTTGTCATTAATTTTGAAATTTGTTAAAAACTGACTTTCTGCCACAGCTAAAAATTAAAGACTCTTGGTACTGGAGGATAAGAATGTATAGGAAATGTGTAAAGCCGTTGCTTAAAAGCCACCCTGTAGGTAGCACTTTAAAAATAAATCCTTTCCCTCCTACGATTTCAATTCAGACATGATTTTCAACTTACGGTCTCATAACTATAAAGCTCACCGGTTAGTTTGGAGACTCGGCGAGTTCGCGATGCCTTGCTGCCAGCTGGCATTAGCAGAATGTGCCTCTCAGAAAAGACATAATAGAGGTGTGCGTTACTCTTTGCACCTAACTTATTGCACCTTATTAAGGTTTTCCAAATTGTTTTCTATAAAATTTGCTCTTCGGTGTTGTACTGAAGTCCATGCCAGTGAAAACACGTTCAGATATCTTATTTTATGATCTATTTCAAAGGGGTTGCAATTAGCTATTTTTTAAGTGAAAGTTTCCAACTTTTATCATCTTTTGCTGACTGTATTCAATGATCGACTAAAGCTCTTATATTTTATTATGTTTAGTATGTAAAACTAACACATAACAGTTGAATATGTTTTAACAACAGCTAGAAAACAGGCCAGCAGAGAGAGAGAATAAACACCTGAAATATCATAAGACAGTAAAGTGAAGTTATTACAAATGATCTGTATAAACTTTGTCCAGAGAGAACGTTTCAGAAGCTGCACAAGCCATCTATCCAGCAATGGTTTTTTAATACGTTTCCTCTGCACTTGTTCTATTGTATCCTTTTCAAAGTTGTTGTTATAAGGTATTACTGCTACAATACTGACTCCCAGCCACATAACAAAAAGCATTCATTTTCTTTGGATAATTATACTATGTCCAGAATAAACATCAAACTTTCATTTTCAACTCTACTTATCACTAGATTTTCCAGAAACCAACAACCCCAAAATAGTGCTAATTCAGTGTATTTAACCAGGTATGAAATTAAATTGAAATGAAAAGTGATCTCTTACAAATTTTATTTGTGGAATAAGTAATATCACCAGGAAAATTCTTCACTGGTGGCCGAGAACACCGAAACACAATTAACAAAACTGTTTGTCTACAAAATTTCGTTTCTTCATTCAATTTTACAATGAAGAGTTTACATGATTATACATGCATTACCACCAAGTTTCATAAAAATCTAGCCATTCACAATTTTGGCAACAAAACCAACAAACAATTGCTTGCTTCCATTACACTTGTAAGAGGCAATTTGAGAAGATACTCCCCAGGAATTAAATTTTCTAGATAAACATTTTAGCTAATTGCATTATTGTTCTCAGAACATTGAAGACAGCAGTAAGCCAAACCAAGCAATCCAATTTCTTTCTTTCTTTTCTTTCTTTCTTTTTTTTTTTTTGTAAGCAATCAAATTCTCTTCCACTAACGCATTTTAGGAATCAAGAAAAAAACTACATCTATTGTATATTAAATGGGTAGAAAAGATATATGTATTAAAAAAAAAAAACCTTTACTTAAGTGGATAATTGATAATGTTTTAAAGATGAAAAAGTTGGTCCTTTGGATCAAATAAACTCAAAAAAAAAGATATGTATTTCAAAGGCCTATGTAAAAGTTCAATGAAGGGAGTTTACTATTTGAACTTCCATCCGTGATCGCAGCACCGGTGTTTGGGGACAAGTCAAAGAATACCTCAGCATCAGTTCAGCCATCCATTTCAGGATTTTTATCTGATTATTGTTATCTTATCTTTAATATGTCTCTTACACCCCTACGAGATCTTAATATCACCACGATACCTGTATAATTAGGTCCCTATTACATACTGTATATAAAATAATGATATAAAAGGGGTTCTCTTAATACGTCTTTAAATTTCCTCTTTCTTCATTCAACGGTCTATCACTCAGGAAAATTATAGTCCCTCTAAAACAGATTATTCACTATTCTCTAATGAATAATATGGTCTTACCATCATCATTCTCTGGGGATACCTATTCTCTCTTCTCCAGTAGTAAAATGTCATACGCTACCAGTTCTGCAAAGCTGTCCCAAAGCCTTTCACTCAGCATCAAATACTCTCTTTTCCTCC